>DWCF01003456.1:0-19572 GCA_018230265.1 Delias oraia
CCCACGCGCCCACGCGCCCGCGGGCCTCGCTCTCGGGGCCGACCGCCGCGGCAACCGGCGCGCCGCTGCCGGCCGCCTGCCTGCCGGTCGCCTCATTCAGCCGGCGTCAGCCTTGCGCTCAACACACGCCGCTGCAGCACTGTGCACAGCCCCGCGGCCCCCTCCCGCACCGCACGGCGCGCGCTCGCCTCGCCCCGCAACTCGGCACGTTTAACCGACTTCGACACTTGTTTTGTTCCAGCGGACTATGCTACAACAGATCTCGCTGGCGTCGAAGCCGCAACTTGGTGAGTTTGCGACCGTTGCGCGATCCGTCGAAGGCCGAATGTTAGGTGACGCCTCGTCGGAGGCCTCGTCCGATGCGGTGGACGATTCGGAACTGCCCGACTGCAAAATAAGAAGGAATTACAACTGCTCCAAATGCAAGTTTTACACTCAGAATCCGCGCGTCTACCTACTGCACTCGAGGGACGTTCACTTTGAAAAATTCAAGATTTATGAATGCCCATATTGCATTTACGCTTCGCGGCATAACCAAAAGCTGATGAGACACATAAAAACACACGAGGACGTGCATTTGACAAAGAGCAATGAAAGCTACGTCAAGGCTACCGCCAATGCAGCTCACAAAGTCGAAAGAAACATAGAAGAGCTCTTGGAGGAGATCGAAGAAATTGATGAAAACAGTATGCAAATCGATGTTGAAGAGTGCGATGATGAGGCTCTCGATGGCCAGAATACATACGAGAACTACTCCACTAACAATGCCAAGGCGGAAAGTAAAGGCACGGGAAAATTTTATTCATGTCAGAAATGTTGTTATGCTACCCATATAAAGACCAGATACACGAAACATGTTAAATATCATTCTCTACCCATGATTAAGTGTAATGTGTGTGATTTTCGAACACCGTACAAATGGAATTTAGATCGCCACATGAGAAATCACGGTGGCACCGGCAGTTTTCATTGCACCGTATGCAACTTCACTACCGATATACGGCAAAGCATGACAGTTCATGAGATAAACCATCACGAGCAGTCGCATCTAGGCCAAGCAAGGCTCAACAGTCGCCGGAACCGAGTGGGCGGCAGTGACCTGGCCCACAGTCCGGACTGCGATGAGGAGTCGCTCATTGTCAAGGAGGAGGAAAGCTGCGACTCCCAGAACTCCCAGTACGCTTCGGTGAGTGTCTCGTTGTGTGCGTGAGGTACTGATGGGAGGCCGCTGTCCTACTCAATGCTTAAGTTCTGCGCTCCACTCGATCCTCACACACTTACGTCATGCTTCTTGGTGTTTGTTTGCCTTCCTCGATATCTGGACGCCTATGGTGTTATGCATGCTGTTATCTTTGCTGTTGCTTTAGTGAGGCTTTTTTCATAGGCTGCCTGTAGATAATTTAAAAACGCAATTTTAATTTATTTAGGCCGCGGCTACGCTAATAAATCGCTAGATATGTTAATAATTTAAAGTAACGCCAACAGATTCAACGGATTATTTTTTAAGGCTTTTTCTCGTTTTCAATGTAAAATGTAAAGCATTACTAATGCCTTAGAAACACTGCCTCCTAAAAACTCTTAATAGTAAAACAAGGCAGAGTTACGCAAAATTTCGGAGTTTATAACCGACCTTGAAAGAATGTTGAAAAAAAAAATGTTATCAATCCGACGTGTATTCTTTAAACAATGAAGCTAATTTCTGAATCACGGGTCACTAACCGATTTTATAAAACTGAAGCAAGCTTAAATTGAGATAATGGTTATGTCATGAGTACCTATAAGTTTCCTGAAGAGATATTTTCGTTTTATATTTGCATCATCCATAGTACCTATATACATAGTACGAAGTAAAAAATTGTAACACATTTACCAATTTTAAAGTTTTAATAGCAATCTTAAAAAAAATTATTTCATAAACTTTTGTTCTCATAATGGCTAACTTAGTTAACAGGTCATTTAAAGAATACGCCAAATCTCATAAGAAATAGCCAAGAAATAACGTCGGCTTTTATTATTTTCCACTCGGTATAGTCCATGATAAAAACTAGGTTTATTTCTGAACTGCGACAAATTATTATATAGTAAGGATAATCTACGTTTTTCATTAGTAATAATGAGCTGATGTTAAATGCACGTTGATGAAATGATAGGCAGGTAATATTTGGCTTTAGATTTTTGTTATAGGAGCGCATTGTCGTGAAACGAAGTACTTTTTTTGTAGTCTAGTGTATCGTAAGACGTTATTTTTATGGCATGTACTTAAACATTAGATAGTGATGTTTCTTCTTAAATTCATCTTTAAACGAATATAAATATTATAAAGTGTTTAAAAATTTAAATTAAAAAATATGATGATAATAAAAAAAGGAAACGATTTCTGCAATGCAAAAATCTAAACCTGCTCCACTGAGTAAAGTAAGGCATTTATTAAGTTCTATTGTATAGAAATTTGGTCTCTAACTGTAAACATAACCGATTGATATATTTTGAATTTTGAAAATACAAATAAATTGAATACATCATGTTGACGTGAGATTTCACGACATCGTAAGTTGTCAAATGTTAAACGAACGTCATTGGTTGAAAGTTAGCGGGAAAGCGAAAGTTTCAGATCTTAAATTAATAATAAAAGGAGTTGTTTATTTATCATAGCATATTAATATATTTCCATATATCCTCATACTCAACTGAAACAAACGAGTTATGTACATTATTTGCCGATTTTAGAAATTTGTCCTGGATTTCGTAACATTAATTTATTTTTAATAAACCGTTAAAAATAATATTAAATTATAAATATAAATATTACATTAAAAATATTAAATAAAATTATAATTATAAAAATATCGTATAAATTCATAAGTATTTACCACTAAGCCGAAAATTACTTCATAAATGCTATCTATTATATTAAATATTTAAAAAAATTAAAACTAAAAGAACACAACCAATAAAAAATGTAAAATAATTTAACGATATAAAATTTCTGATTATTTAATATGTATATTTTTTTATATGACATCTATATAAATCAAGTATTAAAGAAATTACTATCTCGTTACAGGATACGGGGTTGCAGTTTGGTGAAAAAGAAATGGTCAACTGTAATAGCGATTCCAACGAAGGTACGCCTTCGGAAATCGCAGCAAGGGCTGATATGCAACTTCAAAATGCTTATGGATCTGAAGAATCTAGGAAACATTGCAAGAAACGACCAATACCACATCTTATTCCATTAACGTCAACACCGAACCCTAAGACACCAACGAGTGAACCACCAGCCAAAAAGTGTAAGGAAGACGCTGAAGTAGAACAAAACGTTGAGAAACATGAAAGTTCGGGTATTGATATTACGTTAACGCCAGTTGTCAACGTGCCAGGAAACCGTAAAAAAATCGAGTCTTTTTTTGACAAATTAAAAGAACGTATTCTCACTGAAACCGGAGAGGATGGGTCCTTGATATGCAAAAACTGCGGGTTCGAGAGTAAATGCTTATCGGAACATTCAGTCCATGAAAAAACCTGTGCTGCCAGTAGATCCTCAAATAGTATATTACTGTCTAACTTAGGCTCAACAAGATGTCAGAATTGTAGACACAGATGTAAATCTAGCGCAGATTTAGTTATCCATTTAAAAACATGTGGCAAACAGTTGAAAAAAAGTAATCAAACATATGAAGAAACTCACAATCAGGATAGTAATGAAACATCAACTATTACTGAAAAGGAAGTTGAACCCCACCCAATGGAAAACGTTGTTTTTGTTTGGAACAATATTAATACCGATTCCAACAAGTTCGACACGCCCCTTGACATAAACATAAATGATGATTCCACTCTGCCAGAAAACAAATTTCTCGACTCAGAAATTGTCGACGATAATGAAGCAATGAATCTATCCCCGAGCCAAGCTGTAGGTAAGAGAGTTTTTAAATGTCCACACTGTTTGTTTTGGGCATCAACTGCATCGCGATTTCACGTTCATATTGTTGCGCACTTAAATAGGAAGCCGTTCGAATGTTCCCTTTGCAAATATAAATCAAATTGGCGCTGGGATATTACGAAGCATATTAAACTTAAGTCTGCAAGAGACCCGGACCATGTCGAAGCGCAAGTGCTTATGACTGATGAAACTGGTCGACGTAATTACAGCAAGTACAACAAATTCTTAGCTATGCCGGTTTTAAATGAAAAAGGTGAGAATAAATTCCACTACATCGACCCTAATACACCGATGGACGCTAGTTTGGATGATGACAGCCTGTATGACGGCAATGATAGCGGCAACGCTACATATGAGAATGGTCAACCACTCAACTTGCAAACCCTGAATCAACATAGATTTGAAAATGAAAATTTAGCGAAAAAATCAAAAAAAACTATTTGGAAATGCAAAAAGTGCAACTATAAGTGAGTATAATGTTATTTCTTGTGATATAATCTTCTAGATTCGAGAATGTGGTATATTTTGGTTATATTAAAAATTTAATATAAATTTTCAGGGATTCATCGAAGGAAGCTTTATTGGACCATGTGCGAGAACACGCTAGAGCTGATGATAACGACAGCAATCAATTGAAAAAAGTAGAAGCCGCAATAGATCCTGCTGATTTGGCTTACAGATGTGGACATTGCAATCAATTATCCAACTGGAAACATGTTATACAAGTAAGTTGAATTAGACAACAAATTATAAAATACATATTTGAATGAATAAATAGTTGAAATAAAAATAATTTATATAAATGTTAGCCCATGCTCATAGGATTACATTTTTTATTATATTCACTTTTTTCAGAGGCATTGCCGCCTGAAACATGATGGGATTATCAACGTGATAACAACTTTGAAGCCAAAACCGGATCCAAACAGCTCTAACTCAGGCGAAATGATTGGCAGTGACGCATGCACCAAATGCCCATTTAAGTCTCAAGACAAACACTCCATGATGGCGCACCTACAAAACCATCAACCATCACCATTTTCAATATTCAAATGTTATTTTTGCCCTTATTTCGTGAAAGACGAACAAGAACTCATTCAACATCTTGTGTTACACGGGGTTCATGACCCCGAAGAATATATTTCAAAAGCTCTGGGCAGCAAGTCGCCTCTACCCGATTCCTGTAACTCGCAATTGAATCTTAATATATCAGCAACAATGAAGCGGCACAAATGCAAAGAATGTCCATATGAGACTAACAGTAAAACACAGTTTATGCATCATGAACAATTCCACCGTTTGTCGTCGGTGGACTCACCGTATAAATGTTCACAATGCAATTACAGTGTATCCAAGAGGCATCTCCTCAGTCAGCATTTGAGAGTCCATACTGGGCAGATGAAGAACGATTCAGATGACAACGAAGGTGACGATATATCCTACGTATGGGTGTCGGCTAGAGACGAGTTCCATAAAATGTACAAGTGTCGATACTGTTCGTACGTAAATGCACGTAAATGTGAAATTCCAGATCACGAACAGATACATTTCGTCATCTTTGGAAACTGTGATATAACAATATATAAATGCTTGGAGTGTAAATTGACCTGTAGTACTAAATTACAACTAGCCAATCATTCGAAAACGCACGCTGAAATATACGGACGAATCTATTGCCCCGTAGATCCGGATATACCTGACGATGAGCAAATTGCTAAGTTACGAAAGGTTCTAGAAGCAGAAAAGTTTAACAAACCTGATGATCCACCGAGAGAAGACTCCGTATGGGGCGAACGTAAAGAAATAAAAACTTTGTACTTTTGTCAAAAATGCCCGGCTAGATTTTTCTCAGAAAACGAACTTAACATTCATACTAAATTCCATGATTCAACTTTTCCATACAAATGCAAAACATGTGAATTCTCAGTACTTCATGAAAGTGAGCTGATTGAACATAACTTCGTGCACACAGATGATTACAATACAAAGACTAAAATGTTAAAATTCATGCACAACCTGCACTCTGAATACAGGGCTCCCCGAGTTCAATTTATCCACTGTCCAGTTTCGGCTGACGGCTTTTGGGTTGTTTCAAAATCCGTTAAAATATATGACTACCCAGAAAATACCACTAAAAGATCTTCTGATCAAAAGCATACTCCCAAACAGTACTTCTGCAAAGAATGTCCGGCTAAGTTTTTCAAGAGTTCCGCATTAAACTACCATGTTGGTTTACATGGTGGAGAAGGAGATCATAAGTGCAAAAAATGTAGTTATACTGTAAAAAATATTGGCAACCTCGCTAAACACGAACTTATGCACGATAATGAAGGCAAAGCACCAGCAGGTGATTATGATTCTGGTGATGATATGGACTTTAAAAATATTCCTCTGTCAGGAACAGATCTATTTCAGAGAAAAACAGAGGCACAGAAACGAGTACTCACTGATAAAGATAAATTAGTTAAACCTAACGATCATTTTCCTCCCGTTTTACAAGCTGACCCGCAATTTGGATATTTGATGCATGGAAACCCAGAATTTATCTACCCAACTTACTTAAAAAACGGCAGGCAGAAAGAAAAAAGGTACAAATGCCACAAATGCCCCTCCGCGTTCGAGAAACGTGAACAATACAAAATTCATTTGTCATTGCACGGTTCTAAGCAGCGCTATAAATGTGAAATCTGTGATTACTCTGTGAAATATTATGCAAATTACGTGCAACATATGCGAAAACATCAAATGAATGATGAAGCTCAAGCAGAAAGAAAAAAAGGCACAGATGGCTTTGTTGAAAACGAAGGTGATGTAAATGATGAAACCAAAAATGGTGATAAGGGAGAACAAATTAAATTAGCCATTAAAACAATGCCCAAGAGGGTGAAAAGTGATTTTCAACAATTTTCAGTCAGTGATCAACAAACTCTACGTTTGCTCCAGCGTCGCCGTTCTATTAATATAAATGAAACTATGCCGAACGACGCTTCTCCCACCAAAGATCGAAAGATGCACATGTGTTTGTTGTGCCCTTACACTAATCAACGACAAGACGCCCTTCATAACCACTACAAGAGGCACGGGGATAATGATGTCCACGGAAATAATCATAGATGCTCATTTTGTGATTTAGTCGTAGTACAATCACATTTTCTGCGAGAACACTTTAAAACTCATTTTAATTATATAAAAAATGTTACTCCAGACTGTTTTATCGCTAATGAAGATGTGACTTTTACCGTTAAGTATGAAGACGAAAACATGGAACCCTCTGACATCAAACTCGAATTACAAAGTAAAAACAATACAAGTTCCAAAAATAAAATATTCGTCAAAATTCAAACTGGCGAAGTCGTTGAGTAAGCGTCTTTAAGTTTCTCATCTTAATACTTGTTGATCGATCTAGAGATATATATATGTGATAATTTTAAAATATGTTTTGAATAATTGAACTGGCCAGACGTCTTAAAATAATACCCGTTTTCATTAATACTAGATTTTAAAAGATGTAAAAGGCATTTAACTGGTCATGAATATTTTTAAAACATAATCACAGTGAAAACTGGCATAAATTTGGATTTTTGTATTTACTAGCTACTAAGATGATTTTAGGTATTACGCCAAAGTGTAGCTTGCCATTCTAATGTAAGATCTATAAAATAATATAATGTTATGTAACTAGGTATGCGCTACTTTCCAACAGTAGTTTATTTTAGGGCCAGTATTAATTAATGTTGTAAGATTTAGAAGTTTTCACTGCAGGACATATAACAATTATAAAGCCAGTTTCATTCCGATCCGGCAACAACATAAATATGATTTAAACATGTTATTGAACATTTTTTCTTAAATAGAACAAATTAAAAGTTGACAATAACTAAAATATTAACTTAGTTTGAAACTATTGTAGCACCTACCTATCCAATTGTTTGTCATTAATGTGGTTGAACTATTAGAAATTTTAATAATAGTTTTACAAATTATAATATCCTATGTTACATTAATAATTCTTTAAAATGATTTATATAAGTTCATATATGTACTTAGATATTACAGTAGTCCTTAAGGACACATTCCGATAACAATTATTATTAGCAAATATACATATAAAATATAGTTTGTGATTTTATTGCTTTTTTACATTATAAGAATCTTAAAAAAATACTTGATAACTTATGGGAGGATAAGGGAATGTCTTCATAAAAAATGACAACTGCATTGACTTAAATCATTTAATTTATTAAGACTAAGGGTTCCTTAACTACTTAACATGATTTTTATAGTCAATGAGAGTAGTAAGGGCATACAATTCAAAAATGTGTAAACATTTAGTAGTAGTAGAATTTATAACTTGATGCAAGTGTACCATCAAAAGTATAATTCCTTTCATCAAGTACAGTCTTAGCAAAACTTCCAACGATTACCACACTCATTACAGAGTACAAAAGTAGTCATTGGTTCATCAGAACTCCTGGTTTGAAGCTGGTTGTAGGTACAATTCTTCTTTTTGCATTTACCACATTTTAACATTTCTGTCTTGGTTCCTTGTACTGTGGCCAGCTGAGCATCATCAATTGCTTCTTTAATGAATTTCTCACGTAGCTTTTTCATTTCATCACTGGCCATTTCATCTGGAGTCATCTTGGCTAGACGAGCTGCAGATATAACACCATTCAAGAAGTTTGTCCTTAAAGTTGGATTTTTTAGATCTTTCAAATTGGCAACTCTTGATCGCACTCTATTTTTGTATCGCATGTCTGTGTTTTTAAATTCAACATAAATGCACTCTTCAAGCTCTTCAGCAAGCTCTTCAGGTGAACCACACGAGTTAGAACTGTTTTCATCAGTTTTTAGAGCTTGTGTGAGAAGTTCCCGGCACTTTAAACGCACAGCATCAGTTGTATTGGATTGTGGGGGAAATGAGGCAGGCAGTTTTTTATCTTTTTCTTTCTCATCTTTTTTATCTTTGTCCTTTGAATCTTTTTTGGATTTAGATGAACTTCCAGATTCTTTTTGTGTGCTTGGTGGAGACAAAAATTTTTTCCAGTTTTTAATAAGAGTTTTGCATAGAGATATAACTTCTTCATCTTTACTCGATTTTCTTAAAGCATTCACAGTCATACCGATTCTTGTTTTGGTCAGGACATCCAAGTTAATAGCCATTGTTTGCAAAGCTTTAAGTAACTCTAATGCATCTTCTTGTCCCTGGAACAGTTAATATACGGATAAAGTAAAACATAAAACCGCAATAAAAGAGTTTCAATAAGTTTATACTAAAATAAAGTTATTTATGATAAATTAAAATCATTTAAGTGATAGTAAAAGATATCTAAATTCTTATTGTCGGCAATATTATAGCATGGGTGCAACGGCATTATCAATATAATAACACCTACCGTGCCATCGTCAGAAGTCATCTTTGTTAATTTTTTTTGGATTTTCATAACATCTTCTTGAACACTCATTGTATCCCTAGTTACGCTGAAAACTCTCTTCCCGCCTAATTCAGCAAGCTATCTCTGAAAATATTGGTAAATCGTCCACCATACCAGATGTACATAGACTAAAGACTTAAAGAGAAATCGTAATATGTTTTGACAATTCACGCACAGTTGAATAATATTATTGCCATTATAAAAATATTTACTATTTAATATAAATGTAAACTCAAAATCATGTTATAAATTAAACTCGATATTATATTCTGCTAAAGAATTAATTTTAAACGATCTTGAGATAAAAGTGTAAGTATTTTTTGTCTGTTTTAATACCCTACAATTTTACATTATGACAGAAATTTTTCGCAAAATTTAAGTTCAGCGCCCTCTGTAGTATGTAAGTCAAAGGATTAGATAAATAAGATTTAGATACCGCGGGAAAATTACAACAGTTCTGACTTAAAAATTTTAGATTATCGACAGGATAATCAAATATCAGGATAGACAAATATTAATATGGATTAAGTATGTTTGTATTTATTGTACATAAATGATTATAGTTAATGTGTACCTGTAAGTGTGACCCTTCTACTCTACAAGTTGCAGCTCCTCATACCAGACATTCTTTTGATATTTCTTTCTTTTATTATAGCTTATATTTGAGCTATTATTTAATTTTGTTCTTTAATAAAAGTATAACTACTAAGTATATTTATAGGCTGTCCTTAAGCTAAAAGGTAATCTGGTAGCGGGAGAGTGGCCAAATTATATCAGTCCTGGAAATACTTAATAAGAATAAAATTATATGTATATGACCTTTATCCAAAAAGTTAAAAATCGACACCCTTGATTGCATTTCTAAGTACCGTGATCGCAATATTCAAGTGATTAAAAAAAAATTAATCTTAAATATCGGTGGTATTTATCGCAATAACAAATCAACGTAATACACATTGTTTATTTAGGAAAATAAAGTATGGTTCATTGGGTTATGGCTTACAAAGTTTTTCTGTTAACTTTTTTCTTTCGCCTCTTCATTTTGAAAAAAGTACTAAGCCACCCATGTAACGTCACATAGGTAACCCGTAACATATTATATATTAGGTATACTTAGTAGTTATACTTACTAGTGATTGTTTATATATCGTTCAAAAATATATCATTCAAAGAGGCCGTTATCCCACAGTATCTTTTTCTTTCATATCAGATTTTCTTAAGGAATCATTCGATAAAATAATAGCTGAAGTTTAGCCGATACTATAATAACTTCATAGCTTACGAGATTATAATTAATGAAATCTCATTTTCATTCTTACCTATTCAGTCATTTTCCTGCTTAGACTAAACAATAAAAATGTTTTTCCTTTTATTATAAATCTATGACCTGTTTGGTGACGAGTAATGATTTGAAAAAAATAACTGCATTCATATTTCCCTATTTAAGGAAAATCCCGTATGATGCGCTCTGATAGATCAATGTGTTTTCTATACCCAATATAATAATTATATATATATATATATAAATATATATATATATACATATATATTCTATAGCGGACAACGAAGCAGGTGGGTCTCCTAAATGGAAAGAGAACACTGCCGCCCATGAACAGCCGTGCCACAGTCCGCGTATTGGTTGTGTTGCCGGCTTGACGCTTAAGCAGCACTTTTATTAGCCTCCGATATCCTCACTCACTCTGCAAAATCAGTACCAGTATCGTTTCACGCTCAGTAATATGTGAGCCTGTCTGCTTCGTTGTCCGCTATAAGTACTATAAAAAAATATATAAAAATCATACATCTGGTAAAAGATAAAGCGTGGGATTGAATGGGATTAACTTTAAATTTTAATCGATATCCAACGAGAATGGCTTTCGTTGATGACTTATTTTTGATACTCGCTAAGTAAGCTACATATAATTTGTGAATATACAGTCCAAGATCCATGTCCTACAGCGAGAGGTAGCCAAAATAAGACTTAAAAATAACATTCGAAAAAACAAGGAAGTTGTTAAGGATTAGAATATATATATATATATATAGTACATATGTATATGTATATATGTGGCAGATGGGTCTCCTATGTGGTAAGCGAAGACCTCCTGCCATGGAAAACCACGCCACACTCCGCGCTTTGCTTGTACGATTCAGTATAAGTACGGCTTCACTCTAAGTATTCTATGAGCACGTGGTATCACTTCGGATGAACTGGCCCAAATTGTGCGCCAGCGTAATATGCTTCAACATGGCTCTCCCACGGGTGCCATTTTGTTAAGAAACTCGCCCGGCCACTGTCACCCCTTCTAACGAAGGAATAAATCATGAATGTTCGGACCGGGTTTCGAACTTGATACCTCTCGCTTCGTGGTAGACTTATAAGTAATCATTTAGCTACGAGACTGTCAATTTTTTTGTTAACTTAAATGTGTAATTTACTTCTTTAATAAAACACTGTTTTACCTTAAGCATTTTTTTATTACTGAAATATGTATTTATATTACAACGGCCTGCTACGCAAAGAAGGGAGTTACAAACATTTTAGGAAATATTAATAATATTTACTTAGTAGGTAAACAGATTTTTTATGATTAAAAAATTTACTGTGTAGAATTATTATTTCTATTTCATTTTATATTATAGTATAAGCACTAAATTAACGAATTCATAAAAGATTCATCTTCATCATGTTGCAACAGAATGAAGTGTTAGTTTGATTTATATTTGAATGTTGGGCATAAGTATCATAAGCAATTGCTGAGTATATAATATACGTGTTGCTACGAGAGCTACACTTAAATTTTATTATTTTATTTTATAGATAACATTTTTAGCATAGGTATCAAGTAATATCGATTTCAATTTTGAATAAGGGCATGCCATTTGCCATCTTGGGCTAGTGTCAAATTAATTTTAAATCAGGTAGGTCAATCAAATGAAATATAAGGGTCCAATATTACAAATTGTTAATTCAAAAAGCTACATGAATTAAGAAAATATTGGTAAATTATGGCCGCCATCCGTGATACTTGCACGTGGGTTCGTGGCCGGCCTATTCGCTCCTTTTGTACACTTTAACAATTGTTTTCCTCTATAAAATTGAAGAGCTCTTTTCGAAAACATATATTATGCAAATGTTGCATTATTATTCACAAAATAGTAAATAATTGCACGTAGAGGAATTTTACAAATAAAGGCGGTAAGAAGATTATAAGGAAAAAGTGCCTTTTTATGAGTAGTGTCAGGATAAACATTATTTGTGGTTTTTGCCCTTCCATGCTGCCTGCACTAGCGATATAAAGCTTATTAGTTGCGAGGTCGAAGCAGTCAAGAAACATTCACGTTCCGACCATAGTCGCGCGCGAAAAAGTTCAAAGGTAGGTAAAATATTTAATCAATTATTTATTATTATACTTGAATCAATTTGTGTTTTTTTTTATATTATTAACCTACGAAGTGGCATTTTTTGAATAAAATATTTGTCTATTTCCACAATAATTATGTTAAATACACGAATAATTATTTATGTGAAAATTTTAAAGTAGAGTTTAAAAATATTTCTGTTTATCAAGTTTCTAAATAAAATAAATTAAGTGTTTTGTTAACATACATTTTATAAATTATTAATTGATTTTGTAACATTAATAATTATTGATATGTTACAAAAAATATGTTATAAGCAATCGCTCCAATGACTTTAGTTTCAACACAACCAGTATTTGAGAATAGCACTTCAAGAACTTTAAAGAAGTAAAGACCGTGACCTCCTTTCGTGAGAATTTCGAGACAAACTTAAATCGCTAGCTTAACCTAATGTTTTACCTGAATTTTATACCCAAAAAGAAGTATCTCTTAATGCCATTTTAATGATAATCATTTATGACTCGATTATATAAAGAACAGTAAAAAAATTGTTATTTTTTCAGATCAAGTTCAAATTAAATGTATTTATATTTCTCACTAACGGTTTAATGTTGCTTGACAGAGATTCAAAATCATCAATCATCAAACAAAATGATGTTCGCACATGTATGCTTGTGTCTAGCACTACTGGTTGGTGCTCAGGCGTATCGTAGTGGTGCACCAGAAAGTGCTTGTAAGGACATGATACCACGGCATCCTGTTGATCCCCAAAAGAGACCAGCGCCGTATACCATCACCACTAGCACCAAGGTATGCCTAAATTCAACCGTATCACTGAGGTATATTAATAATGAACTAGAAGCTATATATTTGTGTATGAAAAAGTATTATTAAATATAAAACGCAAGAAAAAGAAAACTTCTATTGCCGTTGATAAAGATTTTTTTATTCTAATTAATTACCAATAACGTTTATTTAATCACCAAAGTTTTTCACAGGTCATCAAAGCCGGAACACCGATGCAGGTGACATTGTCAGGAAACTCTTCATCAGACACCATTAAAGGTATCATGCTGCAGGCGAGAGGAACTGACGACAAACCAGTTGGAACATTCACTGTCTCCCCTACCGATCCTCTAGCTAGGCTTATGAAGTGTGACAACAATGGGGTGAGTCTAAGTCTCATATATTTATTGTTAGAAAATTCATCGCTATATGTAATTTTGAAAAATTAATTGTTTTTTTTAATGCCTACAAAACTACTTAACCAATATGATTTTTCAAAACTGTGTACCTATTAAAAATAACCCACGCGCAGATCCTCAGCAGTTTTTTTTTGTTTAATATTTAAATTAAGTTTTCTGTCGACTAATCTTTTTATCTTTTTTATTACATATATTATTTTGAGAGCCTCAGCTAAGTGGTGTAATAGGTCTACAATGAAGCGAGAGATATAAGGTATCATTTATTCGGTCTCTGGAAGGGCTTGACAGTGACTGGGCGAGCCTCGTAATACTTTCACACTCGTGATCCAGCCATGCTGAAGCATATGCGGACGCACTAATTGGGCCGGCTCGTTCGAAGTGATACCACGTTCTCACAGAATACAGAATACTCTGCGTGAAACGGTACTTGTACTGAGTTTCGCAGAGTGAGTGAGGATATCAGATGCCGTTAAAACTGCCTCATCCGGCGTTAAAATATAAAATGCGCGGTTGTTCATGTTCTATTTAGGAGACCCTCCTGCTTCGTTGTCCGTAATACTATTAAAAAAATATTTATACATCGATATAGTAGACACTTAAACCTATACCAATTTATTTTCTCATTTTAGAATATATGCATAAGCTATTTCGAATTAATTTCTTTATTAGTATCTACATTTTCTTAATTGAAATAAAAAAGTAAAAAACTATTGGCTGGCGTGTCTATACAGAATACAGATAATAATATACTAATCTGTATACACACCCACATTTTAATTATATTTCATAATTTGTATTATTTTTATTGAACTCATGGCTCAGGAAATATGCAAGGTCAAGAACACAAGTCTTTTATTATTGTAGATTGTTTGTAGGTACATACATAAAGCACTTCCGTGAAAATGTAACTGTCACAGTTGTTAGCTGAATCAGCAATATTTATTTGAATCTAGTTTGGTTTATATGACACTAAAACATAAAAACAAAATAAGAAAAACAACAATAGTATTCTTTTAAACGTGGTGGCATATCTGTAAAACCAAACAATGAAATAAATCTGTGCCTTACTTCTCTTTATACATTTGGAAAGCAATACTTAATTGTCAATTTTTAAGAGTAAAGCCAAAAGATACGAGACTTTTGTCGTTGTGTTAATACCATATGACAATTTTTTGCCATATTAATTATATTGTAATTGTGTGAATCATTTGTTTATAATGAAAAAAACCAAGTATTTTGTGAACAAAGATATCAGGCTAACATGCTAAATTCAAAATAATTAACTCATATGGGTCATTGCAACAAAAGCGAACTGTTATTTGCATACTGATTGCGTATGTATTTAAATAACTAGGTATTCAATATTCCATTTATCAAAGCTTCAGGACGTTATTATATTTTACTATGACCTTCGCTCATGGGGCTAACTCATGTGTCAATGCAACGTATTAACTATTTATATACTAATCTTCGTAAATAATATTTAAATAACAAAATTTTAATATCCCATTTGTTAAACATTCCGGATCTTATTTAATATTGATCTGAGATTATGGAATGGTATTATTTAAATTAAAAAGGAAATCATAGGGTCAATATTATTTTGTATAATGGTATATTATTCTTAATAATATTCGAAATATAAGAATATTTTATTTATTATGTGCGTTTCATCGGAAGGAAATGGTGTTTGTTATCTTGAATTATACCAATCATCGCTCAGTAGGTACCTCTTGCTTCCGCCCGTGAAGGTAATTACGTCGATGCGACACACTGGCATTGTAGAATATTAGGTGGTTGGTTAAGCTTAATGCTTAGGCTAAACGTGAAAGTTTGTGGAGAATTTAAACTCGTAATATTTCGCACTTGAAAATACCTACCGTAAAAGCTTTACTGATTGTTAATGTAACAATTTTATGTAAGCGGAAATACGTAGATTTAAGTACTCTTGCGCTTTTCAAACCTATCACCATTAAACAAATATTTGAAATCGCGTAGCGAAAGAATTACTTAATACCCATCCAATGCTATTTCTAGGATACCATAACACACAAGAAGCATGAAGCCAACGAAGACAAACAAACAGTTACCTTTACTTGGACCCCGCCTGCGACCTTGAACGACGTCGTCAAATTCAGGTGCATAATATATTTAATTAATATGTGTATATTTCTACGTAGCAATGATCAAATTATATATATTAAATTTTTTGTCTTAATTAGCCTTTCGCACTTATTTTAAATGCGATATTACTTTTATGCTTGTAATCTGATAAAATTCAACTTTCACACATGATTTATGATAGATAAAGAAACTAAAAATAATACAGTATATTATTACACGGGACCTATTTCTATACAGGGCTCTGATCAGGGATAAATAGGGCGCAAAACACAACCAACTGCGCACAGAACTCGAATTATGATTTCTATAGCCTTTACAAGAAAATTCATTAAAAGGCGTATGACTAATTTAAGATACGAAGGCTCCTGATTAAATTTAGAAACCTGTATTATACATATTGTTTTTATTTTTCAGAGCCACCATCGCCTTGAATGGTGCAGTTTTCTGGGTAGGAGTTGAATCCGCACCAGTCAAAGTATCTGCTTAATCTATTTATCTTCTAACATATTATAAAATATTTTATATTGTAGATTATTTTGGCTAAACAAATGAAATAAAAGATATGCGTTTAATAAACACTTTTATTTTGTCATAGCACCTAGAAATTTTTCTGAGATTCGGTCTCAATATTTTCGCACAGACATCTCGTTCACAGTTTGAAGAAGCAAGAATTCATGACGTTATTTGAGCAAAACTCAATTATTAAGTGTCAAAACTTCAAAAGGAAAATAATTCTTAATTATTGACCTTAAAAGCTATAAGATAAGTTACAATACATGAAGACAAGCAAACCAAATTTCAATTGGCAGTGTGACTAACATTGAGGGTAGTTGAAACTTTGTCCATTGTTACAAGTTCAATGATTCATTGAATGAGATTGGACTAATGAAGCATTGTGTCTTGTATTAACCTCAATGAATATAAATAAATATAATTGATCTTATATCACATTTTATGTGGTATAAAAATGTTGCTTGTGTGCCATTTTAGGGATACAAATTTCATCCCACAATATTAAAGTACTTAATCTTTAGTGTCTACATTAATACAAGTTTTCAAAAAGGTACAAATTTCTACAAAATTGTTTATCAAAATCTGTATGTTTGGAAGTATAATGTGTACACATATCTTAATCTAGTAGAATATCATTAGAAAATTGTATATTAGCATATAGACTGCAAAATAATTAAATTAATATGGAAGAACAAAACCTAGTAGTAACGCAATTTAAGTACCAACAAAATAATCAATTCAATAGAAAAATGAATACCATAACAAACTGTGTGATCATAATTACTTTATGTATAACAATTTAAACTCCTATGTTTTTAATGGCAGCATTTAAATTCACTGAATTTACCTTGAAAATCTTGATTATGTTCATACTTAAAACATTAAATCTATTTTTATGTGATGAATACTTTGGCTTACTTATGATAATTCGTACAAGTATATTCAATATAAATTTTTACTAAGGATGGAATGAAAGATGTTATCACAAATTATATTTGCAAAAAACAAAATTTAGAAAAATTAACATTTTAATCAACTAACACAGCCCCTTTAATACCTAAATACCCAATGGTCAGTCTACCAGAGCAGCAACTTAAAATTATAACTGTCATTAAGTTTAATAAACAGAATTTCAAGAGGCTCCTTTATTTGAATGACTTTCTGTAAACTGATGTAAGACAATTGAATAGTTTGCATTACAAACTTAAATAAAATATATTACCTCATACCTATTATAAATAATAAATAAGATATTCATATAATATGATATAACTTAAATGCATGGTAATTCTCGGCCCTTAAATCTAAATTCAATCACAGGTAATACTGAAATTAAATAGAATAAATACAAAAAAAATACACATAAAGCTATCATTGGTTCTGTATAAAGAAACTTTGCCTTTTAAGCTGTCTATACAGAGATATGTATTTCCCAGCAGCAGAAGTACGGGGTACCACATATTGTTTGCAAAATTGCTTTGGGTCTTGAGCTTTTTCCGATAGCTCTCCACAGTCCAGAGCTCTCAAAAAAGCCAAAACATAAGTAAAGCAGTTATGACATTCTTCATTGTACCTCTCTGTATTCCACAAAGGACTGGAGCTCACCTATAATGGAAAATAGAAAAATACACATAGTAAGAAGCCATTTATTTAAATGTTTTTTTTTTGTTAAAACATTATTATAAGAATACCTTTATAAGAATGCCATCCCATAATTCATTCCATAGTTCATCAAATTGTTCTAAGAGAAGACATTGGTCCCAGTTAGACCTTGTGTCACAATGGCTCCACTTTTTTGTAATAGGATCCAAACCTTGGATACCATCAACACCAAATTCAATAACACATCCCTGCGAGTTTGTCACTCCGATATGTAAGTCCTTAGAATTATAATAGTCACTGAAATAAAGCGTAACTATGTTATGTATCATGAGATGTGATTCACACTCAGAGTAATAATGATTTTGTAATTTATTAAGGATAACATACTTCAGGAAGTCTCCATGAGTAGGTTTCATAACTATTGCACGAGGGTGCTGAGAAGCTTTTACGAAAGGATATGGTACTCTGTAAAAAATATATGCCGTTTAAATACATAAAAAATGTTATAACTATATAATAAAAATATGTAATATATGACTTCATACAAACCTAAATGGCAACAAATTGTAATCGTATCTGTCGAGTTTCTGTTGACAAACAGGGCATTTATCAGGAATTATGGTACAAAACACTTTGTGATCACAATGGTGGAAACAAAGGATTCCCGGATCCATAATTGCAAATATGTTCTCTCTTTTACGAAAATAAAATCACAATTCTAACACAAGTTACTAAGTAATAACAGAAATAAAATATATTCTCAAATAGAAAATTCAATTTAATTACAAGCTTATAAGGAAAATCTATCGTGAAAAACGTAAGGAAACCTACTGATCTACACAACTGTTCAAATCATTTTAACAGCATTATCAAATTTCAGCGTGAAAGTTGTCACAAACGAAATTGCCACCATTAAACTGTCAAGTCAGATTTCGCATTGTTCCGTGGAATAATCATTTTGTGCCATTGACAGCTGTCAACTGCATCAACTGCGCTTTATTTCACCTATACTTCATTTAATAAGGATTAAAGATAATATTTAATTCATTTGCGAAATTGCTATTTACTTTTTAAACGGCATTACGGCTCTGGTTCTAGCCTTTTAGAAGATATTTTCATTTCTTTACAAAAAAGGCGTAAATGCTTTTATTTTTACTACTAAGAATTAATAAAAAAAAGAATCTTCTTTAATTTGCAATTCACATTGCCGAACAGTTTATGCGTGAACCTTCACTAATTTGACACATTATCATCAACCTATTCAAGTCCACTGCTGGACATAGGCCACCCCCAAAATGGGGGGGTTATTATGCCTTAATCACCACGCTTGGCAGGCGGGTTGGTGATCGCAGAACATCTGCTGTATTCGAAAGGGCGCTGCTGCCCA
>DWCF01003457.1:0-19569 GCA_018230265.1 Delias oraia
GTCAAAATATTGCATTTAGAGATCAACTTTAATTCAGATTATTTATTATAAGATTTGGACATGTAAAATCCTTTTCTAAAGTGCTTAGTGGAAATAGTGTTTCTACAACCTCACATTTATTTTTCTACTAATTATAAGTAATTATTTATTAAATATAAAAAATATATATAGACTACAAGGTTTACAGTCTATATAATTATGACCAAATATATATATAGTAAAAAAGACTAAAGTTTCTTCTATGAAACAATTAATAAATCAACATATTCAGGGTAGATATTCTCAATTGCATAAGGTATGTTCTTAGAATGTAAGTCTGAAACTTACATTTTTCTCAGAATTCATTCTATTTAGTTACGAGTTCATAAAGACAAATTTATAATAATAAGGATAATATAAGACAACGATAAAGACAATAATCACTTGGCATATCTCATGCTCTTCAACCCTTTCTCTAGGAAATAGATACATATGCATATAAGTTTAATTACTTGTTCTATTTATTGCTTGTTAAATATATTTAGTAGGTACACACAAATTAGTATTTGTTATTTATTAGTTTGTATTACACACATTGTATGTATTACAAAATTTTATGACCACAATTGGCATTTCTTATAACTATTATATGTTAGAAAGCAATAATAGTTTTCTTATTAAAGGTAAGAGTTATATTACTAAGAATACTGGCGCGGTAAAGCATTATGAAAATTGTATGAATTTCTTACTCCTGTGGTTGTTAACATACATCCGTTGAAAGTTTGCTATACAATTCAAATAAAAAACTCAATACAATAGTATCATATAAAATGAACACATTTTTAGCAATTTTATGTCACAACTGTAAGCTACCTAATAATAGTAACTTTAATGGCAATAAACATTATGTCACTATATTAATAATAGAAGTTCACTTCTCTTGATAAGTTCAGAAACATTTCAAACACTTAAGAATTTATATAGAAATTGCAGATTTACTCATCAGAATCAACAGTCATTAGTCAGTAAAATATACATATATATTGCATATATTTCATATTGTTAGGTTGCAAGAGTGCCAACAGTAAAAAATAAGAGTTTATAGATTACTCTATGGTCTAATTTTATAAACATTATTGATACTGTAATGATCATAAAATATGATATTTTTATGTGAGACAATTAAATATTATAAAGGTATAGAAAATTATAAATGTTAAGCCTTCAAGCAAATTAATATTCTCATCAAATACAAACTTTTTTGTGAAACTAATTTGTATGTAAATAATTTATCAGACCTTGTAATATTAACACATTGGAAGCAACACAATCAGCACTTAATCATTTTTCCTCACAAGGAATTATTCAACAAACCATAAGCCATTTTGAAAAATTCATATTTTCATCCTCTTGGCTATTTTATAACAATCTTCGTCTATCAAATAGAAATAGACTATTGTAATAAACGAGATACACGAGTTTTTGAATAATCAATGTACAACGTTGTATTGGGCTGGCATTGTATTTAATTTATTATTGTTAATATTTATAGAGAGAAAAACTTAAGAAAAGCCGCGGGCGGAATGGGATGAGGTGGTAAAGGCCCACCAGCTTCCTTCAGGCGCTCTCGATATTCTGGGCACTGAAATAAATATATATATATATATCTTTGCTTAATTCTCTTATACGATGCACAGATAAAAACACACTTGATGTGAGTGAAGAGTAAATATAATTGTGAAATATTGTAAAATAGCCCATTTACCTGATCAGCTATACAGGGATGCCCCAGGGATCGCCAGAAGAGGCACTTGCAGTGTCTACACAGAGACAGCGTCTCTGCGTATTGAGCGTCTTCACGTAATCCATATAACCTGGAAAAAATATTTCACCAAATCCATTAAATCGTTACATTAAATAACAACACCAGTTATCAAACATTTAGTGAGTACATACATCATCATCACCTGCCTATCAAGTCCACTGCTGGACATAGCCCTGCCCAAAAACGCTAACCTATTGCGATCTTCGATTTTGAGCGATCTGGTTCCAGCGGTAGCCCGCGGCTTTGCGGGCAACGCCGCGTTTACCGACTCTGCCCTCTATGTTTTCCGGTACGCGGTAGTCACTCGAGAACCTTTCATCCCCATCGGTTGTCGGTTCGTCGAGCGATGTGGCCAGCATATTGCCACTTCAACTTACTAATACGGCGGGCAGTGTCGGTTACTTCGGTTGTACTTGTGTGAGTACATATTCAAAACCAATAAGTACGGTATAATAAAGTTATGGCAAGAAAGTAATAAAAAATACCTTCTGAGTTGATGAAAGAGTTTCTTCCAGTCAGCGTCAGCATCAGTCTTCACGAAGTCTACTTGCTGCGGAGTGAAGTGAAAGGTTACCAGTTCCCGCCACACGCGTTGTTCCGAGCACACTGACTCCATCACTGACCACGCTGATGATGCTGACTGTACACGCCACGTATTTATTCACTTGGTTTTAAATTTGAGATATTAATCTCTAAATCGACACGTTCCAATGAGCCTATTTTTAAGTTATTTATAATGTTTGCCTATTATAAGTCTGATATCGGATAGGTCTACTAAATAAAAATACTATACTATATAACTATATTAAATAAAATTCTCGTGTCGAGGTCTTTCTATTTAAACTCCTCCGAAAAGACTTGGCCGATTCTAGTGAAATTGCGTAGTTCTGAGAAACAGACAATATCTATTTTTAGTTTTATGTGGTATTAATAAGTATAGCGCTATTTCACCTCTACTATCAATCTCTATTTTTAAAATTTATATGGCATGACAAATTAGTTTGCTGGGATCAGATATTTAAATACATTTAAAATATAAAAAAATAATTTTACTTACCTCCAGATCTCTGTGATCAGATATTCTTAGAAGAATCTCCCTGATACATTCTTCAGGCAAATCGTGCAGTTTAGGCACGACTTCTGGACCAGGCTACAATTATATATTTTTATTTAAGTAAAATATGTATAAAAATTACAATTTAATTTAAAGTTCTATTTATTATATTGCTGATTATATAATAGCATATTTTTATTTTTTACTCCTCTGTAAGGAGTTGACGCATGAATGGAACGCAAATCAAAGCTCAACTGGCTGATTTAAGAATATCTACCGACATCAAGAATATTTACATTCTGTTCTAGTACCGACAACACATATTTCCGCCTTAAAAAGTTACAAGAATTATTAACTATATGAGTACCATAACTTTAGAAAAAAATATAACCATATAATCTAATAATCATAAAAATATAATTCACACTTAAATTATCTCTTAGAAGTACCCTGCGACGTTGAAGTCGGAAATGATACATTTTAAGCGGCGTCAAAAGCCGGATAAAAACTGAAAACGCGGTTGTCCTTGGGCGGCGGTGTTCCCTTACCACATAACAGACCCACCTGCTCCGTTGTACGATATACCATAAAAAACTGTTCAGTATCAGAATGATAATTTGACTTTATCCTGTTTAACTTCAACGTGACTATCTTTACCTATATTTCAACAGTAAAATTCGGTCCAAATAAAGAATCCCTTACATTGTTTTGGTATATAGGATTAACATGTTCTTGTCTTCGCAATTTAAAGCGAATATTTTGTCATTTAGTGTCCAGAACAATAAAATTATCTACTAAAGAAAATGTGAATGTAAAAATGTTCTTTAAATGTGTTTTAATTTATATTTTTAGAGATATGGCGATTTTCATTTGTTTCACATTTACTTCAAGTCACTCCCGTCACTCACCTCTTGAATCCGTATACTATTGGCAATTCTGTTTATTCGTGCAATTGTGTGGTCGTGGTGGCCCCATAAAGCGCGTGAACCCAACGGCCGACCCCAGCATGAGCGCTGTTCGGCTTCGCGCAGTGCCGTCACGCCCACTATTAGCGCCCGGAGCGCGTTTAGATTTTGCTTCGAAGTCGCAACTAAAAATCATATTACTAATAGTTAGTCATCAATTATATTATTGTATAGTTTGGATCGGCAATTCATCGTAGAAAATTGACGCCTCGTGATGAATTTTTTTGTAAATTGTAATAATATTAGGTGTTATATGGGTTATGCAACAATAAAAGATGTACACACTATTTATATAATATTCACGGTTTAACTACATAAAACCCTTACATTTATGAGTCTACAGTTCACGTCTATACTATACTTTTCTTATATGTAGACTGTATTCCTAACTAAAAAAAAAACACCTACGGCAAAAGCGGAGCACAAGCAGGTAATAAAAACCTCACCCAACAATGTACTTCAGAGTGTCCCTACAAAGTACATATTTTACATAAAATTAATTTAGACTTACATATCTTAACAACAGTAAGTACCCTTACCTTGGTCTGCAAGTTGTTCAAGCATAGACAAGAGAAGTTTCTGCGCAGCCCCAGGAAGGTGGGTCAGTCTTTGTCCACAGAGAAGCAATTCCAGCAATGCGCATATATAATTAAATCGTCTAACGTCACGGACCGCTGATGAAAAGTCCAAACGACGAACAGCTTCCGATAGGCCATTAAATCCTGCGATCTGTACACAACATTTTAAATGCAAAATTAAATATATTATTCTTTAAATACAAAATTAAATGACAAAGATTCAAATAAAAACTTCTATAAACCTGAATCCAGTTTGTTTAAGTAGAAATATGCAATAAAATCACCACATATGTTATGTATCTAAATAATACTAAATCACGGCACGGTAAGCTTGTACATACTTGCTATTTGTAGGTGCATAGATTGCATGACGCAAAATTATAAATTATTACCTTATCGTGCTACTTATATACAATAAGCACTTTTCCCAGTGCAATAAAAATAAATTATATAATGACTTACCTCTTTTGTGCATTTGATTGTAATGTGGCAGTGTGGCGGAACCCGAGCAACAACGTCTTCTGAACTTTTATCGCCTTCTTCACTCCTGAAAATATTAGAACCGTGAATCATTGGAAAGGGCTAATTTTTTTTATAGGACGGAGCAGGTGGGTTTCCTATATTGTAAGAGAACACCGCCACTCGTGAACAACCGCGCCACAATCCGCGCATTGGTGTTGTTGCCGACTTTTTACGGCGGTTAATCGGTACTTTTAGGGGCCTCCGATATCCTCACTCACTCTGCGAAACAGATTACAAGTACCGTTTCACGCTGAGTATTCTGTGAGCCCGTGGTATCAGTTCGGACGAGCCGGCCCAATTTGTGCGTCAGCATATGCTTCAGAATGGCTCTTCCACGGGTGCGACAGTATTAAGACACTCGTCCGGCTACTGTCAAGACCTTCCAGAGACCGGATAAATTAAATTATAACTTTCCGGACTGGGATTCGAACTCGATATATTTGGCTTCATGGACCTATTAAACCACTTAGCTACGAGGCTATCAAAGGCTCAGTCTGATATTGGGTATTGACAATAAAAGCGAATGTCTTTGGCGTTGCTTCGCTCAGGATCTTCTACCGCATTTATAATGGTGAATGTTCGGAGGAGTTGTTTGGATTGATACCTGCTGAATTTCACCATCGAACATCGAAGCAAAATACAAAATTTCATCGCTTTCACCTCGATGCTTGTCGTTGAGCGATTCTTAAGGCATTTTGTGACGCGCACCACCTCTCTGTGGAATAAGCTGCCAGCAAGGGTATTTCCAAAACAATTTGGGGACTTTCAAGAAAAGATTGTACATATTCCTTTAAGGCCGGCAACGCACCCGCGGCTCTGCAAGGGCTAGGGGTGTCCATGGGCGGAGGGCCGCTTGCCCTAGGTGAGCCTCCTGCCTGTTTGCCACCATTTTTATATATAAAAAATGTTCTTATAACTATAAATATCCTCTATATTTAAAGTATTATATATATTTTAAAGGTATAACGGGTGCACTGGGTCAAGTAGGCCTCATAATTAATTCATGTTCCCAAGAGCAATGCCCGACTTATCAACCCCAAATCCACATTATAATAATATTTGCTTAAGTGAAAAAGACGTATACAATATAAATATTAGATATCTACTTTGTTTATTTTGTAGGTATTTCGCCCGGTTCGCATTAAATTTGAATACAAAATGAAATGCTTCCACCGTGTTAATACAGACTCAATGGACGGCCATTGACGTCTGAATCACCATACCTAAATACAAATAAGTAATCCGTTTTAACCAACTGTGATACCAAAGCCGCTGGTTTTACTGATCCTTCGCTTGGCAGTCGAAGAGTCGATTGTACCACCTTCACCTCGAATATTAACAACGTTTCACGGGTTGCAGACTTTCTAAAGATATCGTTTGATTAAATAAATATCGACTCCAATTTTATGCAAGTTTAACAATCGATGCAAAGATCATTGACCTCTGTTAAGCGATTCAAAATAGAATTTCATCTGCCTACATCCATCCATATAGCTTCATGTTTTAGGATACAAAGAAAACAAAGTAATTCCCAACAACAAATTTTAGGTAAATGTCCTGTTGTAATCCTATATTCTTCGCACCATATAGTCTAAGTTAACAGATTAGTTTTTCTATAACTGTTTTGTCCCCAATTGTTTATAAAATAAGTTTATACTCACATATTCATAGAGATTTGTTCCGCATTTGCAAAATACATATGTATATTTCTATAGTACTAGAAGAAATCGATATATGGTTATATAAAAATAGTCCATAATGTTCACAAACGTTTATAATTTATAAATAAACGTCTTATAATGAGGAAATTCTTGGAAACATTCGCGTCTATCAAAATAGTGAAAAATAATTGTTATTATGCAATTCTAGTGCGCAATTATAGCAGAGAAATGAAAGTGACAAATTATACATAATGTTGTGTGTTGCTAAATTACAGGTATTCTTAAATAATATACAAAACGGTATCTTTATCATGATGATGATGATGATGATGATGATGATATATACATATATATGATCATCTGTATCATATATATGTATATATATATATATATATATATTGTTTATGTAACTTAATCGAGCTTGAATAGTTCATTTTAATTTCTTCAAAATATTTGAAGGTAATTGCAAACCTACTATGTATTTGTCTAGACATCGTAGATCTTAATAAATTTGCCATATTCGGAATAGTTGAAAAGACGATGATCTTTTGAATGTTTATGTAGGTATGTAGGTATGAAGAACCTATATATATATATATATATATATAGGTTATATATATATATGAAGAATATATATATATATGTATATGGTGAAACTGAAATTTATTTGTTTATTATCTATTTATTGACCATATGACGGACATTTTCATTCAACAATAAATAGAAATAATTATTAATAATTATAAGGAATAACAATTTTACCTTCAGAGTAGTGTCATTGATGAACGGAAATCATAATAACAAAGAAAGATATAACAATAATAACTAATTATAAAACAAATAGAACGCCATTGCACATTTGCCATTTCCCGCCGCTTTAGCCTTCCGCGTGCAGTCGCTTGCATTCTAGCAAATGCTGTTTTCAACAATGAAGTAACTGACGTGAAGTAAATGTCTGCTACTTTCATCTTTACAGTAGAACAATAAGTATCGCATTTGCTTGGCACATTTCGTATGTGGAATGTAAGACTAAAAAGTGCGGAGAGGTCATAATAAGCTGGTGAATTTATTAATGATCGAATGTTATTACAATTTTAAACAAAATTGTTTGATATAAAATACCAGAAATAATGAGCGGTATGTTTTAGGTTATCTAAAACAAGTATAATGACTTTCTTGGGAAGTGTGTATCCTTATATAAATGCCTAGAGATAACTGAATTTACAGAAAGTAAATTTCAAGAATCTTGTTAAAAATACTTTAATTAAGAAAGCTCATTATAACGTAAACCAATACAAAGAAGACAAAGGTCAAAGACGCATGGAAACTTCTGCACAAGCACGAGCTGGACCTTTCAAACTAGCAAACATACATAAACCAACTATTTGTAAATTTTGGCGATTTAAAAAAAATTAACCCTATGAGTTCCTTGTTGATTCTTCATACCTACATAAACATTCAAAAGATCATCGTCTTTTTAACTATTCCGAATATGGCAAACTTATTAAGATCTACGATGTCTAGACAAATACATAGTATGTTTGCAATTACCTACACAATATTTTGAAGAATTTAAAATGAACTATTCTAACTCGATTAAGTTACATAAACAATATTAATTAGAAATGTTATTTGATTAATATATAAAAAATATTTTACCATAAATCGTTAATAAATAATACAGTTAAATAGCGTACGTCTCACTGAATTTTTGATCGCTGAGTTGAGGAATGATAATCCTCAAATCAGAATCAGCTGCAGGTATAATTCCAAACAATTTCAAGATCAAAGAGTCTACTGGTATCAAAAAGTTACGCCATGACCAAAAATGCTAAGCAAATAATTTTAATATGGTCCTCCGTCCGCATATTTATTGCATAACGTACCTTATTTCATACAAGATATGTTAATTTCCAGCTTAAAATTATTGAGACTTACTTTTCTCTACACTCGGTATTAATAGGTAAAATAAGCCGCCTGAGACAGACACGAAGCGAACGTTCATTGGTTTTCTTAGTTCTAAAACGGGCATCGAATAATTGCACCTAAACTAAGGATGGTCAATGACTGGCAGTCTGCCAATATGTGAAATAGGGCCGCCGCCGACGCTTCACGATAATGTGCTGATTCGAATTTTAAAACTGTGTCAAGCGCTCGCAAGATATTTTTTATTTTGTGGCCTCTGTGACTAGTGGTCACAAATCAGCCAGTGTCAGTATGATAACATTTATATAAATAACGACAGGTAATCAAACAAGAATATAAAACAAAATTCTAAAAGAGATACAATTTAGGTATAACTATGAACCAATATTTTAACCAAAGACAAACATGCTCGCTAGTTTGTCCCAGATACCAAATAACGCAGATCGTTTCAATTATCGCTGCTCTATGCTTTTAATATTTATTATTGATAATTGTTGTAAGTTAGTAAAGATTTATTAATTGAATTTGGTATAAAAAACATTTCAACGAACAATATAGGCAAAATATATATTGCCTCATATTCAATAAGATTTAAAAGCATAAATGTCTCAAATTTTTAAAAACAAAATTGTTATCAATTGACAGTTGGCTTTTTTCGATATGAGTATAGATAAATGTGGAAGAAACGTAACCAGTGGAATAGCAATACTTTCACTATCAAACGTCAAGCAACTTTTACTTTCATTCTAAGTTTGTATAGTTTAAGTATAGTATATCTTTGATATGGCCGGGCATACTATGATTTCATTTTAGGAGCTAAGACCGGCTTAGTAATACATTACATTCTCTTTTGTTTATGGGATATTTATTTTTATTTTACTTTTTTTAATATTTTATTTTCTGTCTTACAGTTATCGATTTGAAATGAGGTCATGACGAATTTTTTGTGATTGTTGTGGTCGTAACTGTAATCAGCGTATGAAATAAGTAACTTGTGTATGGTTGTACCTTCGAAATAAGTAAATCTGGTTAGGTATCATATACAAATGATACTAATTTTATATAAAGTGTAAACTCCATGTAACGTCCTTCGATTTAACGACTAACTCTCTAAAGCGCCGAAATCAATTGGCTTTAGTTGGTTTAGCTTGACTTCCATCCATCTTTTCTTCTCTTCATTTAACGACAACTCTTTATAACGCTATAAAATGCACATTCTCTTCAGTATCGTCATATAGAGCTTACACTGTATATATATATCGTTTTATAAAGTACACATATATATACTTACGATACCAAATAAGTCTTAGATTAATTACAATGATTAATTTGAATTACATCCTTTCAGCATACATAAATTAATATACAAAAAATCAGTTTTCCCTTGAACTGGCCTATTATTCAACCCTGACCTACATACTCCAATTATAGACTTAAGGATTTTTGATACAATTACTAATGCGGAAATTATGCAATGAATTTAGATAATAATTAATAGATGAATAACTTTATAAATACATACCTATAAAAATAATACAAGTAATAATTCGATTCTTAACAATTATTAGAAAAGATATATTATAAAATTAATTTTACTTTTTTTATATGTTAACCAATTTACACAAACCTTTACAAAACTTTCCGGTTTACAATAATAGTAATGTATATTATATATATAATATCCTCATTAAAAGGAACGCACCCTTTCCTGGATACCTAATCGAAAATAACTTTAACATTGATCGTTTCACCCTTAAGGCGTGTTACGTCGAATGATGTTATTTTGAACACGAGATCTTCGTGATTTTATGAATTGAGGGAATTTAGTTTAATCTATAGTTAAGTTCATCTGTGGTTTAGATAAATTAACAGAAACAAACCAAAAAACATAGACATGTAATAATATTTTTCTATGGGATTAAAAAGTTTTTGAGGGTTCAGTAACAGCTAAAAAAATAATGTGTACCTAATTGACGCTTTTTTAAATTAGGTAGATAAATTTACCTATACGTTTACATTTACATATTGTGTCATTTTCCTATAATGAAGAAATTTGATTGATACCAAAAATGTGGCTTAAATGCGGGTCTGATCAAAAATAAGTTTTAAATGGAATTATCATAAATAACAAAAAAGTTAAATTTCCACAATGTTGTTCGAATAGCATTGTTCTGAAATGAGTCTTTTTTATTATTCTCTTTGAAATATCTCGACAAATTGCAATGTAAACCCTTAATGAAGATTTAACCTTGATTCTCTGACCTTAATCCTAATGCAACGTAAACTTTTCAGTGATTTATTTTTTAATGAGCAACTGGCATATCGGTCATGGCATTGCGACACTAAATCGACAAAAAATCGCTTTCCTAACAATCTAACGATCTGGGTTGGTTCATCTGGTCTGACCTACATCCATCTTAACAAATACCTATCTCGCAAATACATATCTCATATGTAGTAAAGAGAAATTATTTTTATATAAGTCCACCGTACCCACTTTCTATTTTATTAAATCAAATTAGTTATAATTGTGTAATAAATGATTACCTAAACGTTCATAATGGTATAATAAATTATATTTAGCCACAACTTTATATTCGCTACAGAGAAAAATACTTACAAAAGTTAAAATTATTATAACAATTATTGGAATAATCTAAAAGCGTGTAAATAATCAGAATATGATACTAACAAATTTAACACATAACATACGGCAGGTCGAGTCGTAAAATCAATAACATAAGAGAAACAGCTGATTTACTGTTTACAGGAAATTATTGTTACTTACCATTTTTGTTCTTTATCATCTGTATTATTAAAGTTAGTTATAGCGGCATATCTGCAATACAAAAAAGCTGGCTAGGTCAAGTCAAATTCTGTCAATGCATGCTCAAATACTTAAATGCATCACTAGTGTTAAAAGAAGAAAAAACAATATTACAATCGTTAAGTAACACTCGAGGAAATGTTCCGTAGTACTCTTAGTTGCGTCGCTAGTAAATGAACAAAGGATAGTTTGTTTTGCAACACGAACTCACCTTTGTGTTGTGCATTCAAGAACCTTTTTCTTCTCCCATCCTTCTTGCGTTTTCACCCACACTTCCCCAGGCGAACGCCAGTCTTTTGATATAAAAGGCATTTTTTATTTATGTACACAAAGTTCGAACAGCGTACTAAAAAACACGAGCAAGCTTCTACAAAGCGAGACGAGAATTATTGGCGATTGCAGTTTCATGAAAAAAAAACACACGAGAGTGAACGGTACCATTTGTTTAGAAAGAGATGAATGCGCGCATGGACATTTGGGTGGCAAACGTCACAATCAGCTGTTATAATATTTTATTACTAAGAACTTTGTAATGTCCCAAAAGAGGGCACTAAACAATGTTTTATTACTTTATATTTTGATAAAGCGTAATAATTAATATACAAAACGACGACCTTTATCATATTCTTCAATTAAAATTAATGAGAGGTGTTTTAAAAGTTTTAAAAGTTAATAATAATCCTACACCATTCATTCTTATATACTAATTTAGTACGGAGAATTAATTTAACCAATATAGTTCTTAAAATGATATAATATATTATTTAAGTTATTGTAGATTGCTTTTCTATTATGGCAGCCTTTCTCAAAATATTATACAGTATCACAGCATTAGTGTAGAATATCTTATTCGAATTTGCTGTTTGCATACATTTTTATCTAATGTACATAGTAGTCGAAGTACGAGTTATTCTTTGCCTGCCTAATCCGATGATTTTAAAACATTATATATTTTTTATAATGACTTCTGTTATTAAAATTAGCTAGCTCCACATTACGGAAAATTGCACTACGTACTTTTTCAGGCTCATTTCTGAATTAATTATTTTTATGTATTTATTGGTTATTCTTCTATCTGTGGTAAAAGACTTGAATCCTTATAAGCAAGTTGTAAATACCAGGTTATAAAATCCCTAAAAAAAGCATCTTTGTATTTTCAATTTTATGGTTATATTTGCATATTATTTAATAATAAATATTATTAGAAGGTATAAAAGTAAAATAACTAACTCATTTCCAGCTTAATATACAAGTTTTAAATACTATCTCCTAAAGATGAGTAAGTGTAACAAGTATTGATTAAAGAATTCAACGTGAAGAAGACGACATTCAACGTGTTAACGTATATCATTTATTTTCAGGCCAAATATTGTATAAAATTAAAAATGTAGATCCCAGTAACGCTGAAGCTGTTAAAGAATATGTAACCATGTTTTTCCAGACTTTATCAAAACATTCCGAGCAAAATAAATGGCTTACGGCTCTGGACGACGTGCTTCGCCGGTATAACCTTAAATTTGGTGAAATTTATAAATATGTTTCTTTTATTCATTTACATAATGTATTACTTACATTTTAGATTTCCAAAGTACTGTATACCTCATCGAGGTACAATCGAAACCGTTATTGCCAATTATTTAGATTCCAGCAAGCATCATAATGTCATTGAAGCAGCAAAATGCGCTCTCTCCTTACAACAGGTACATTCAATACAAGAATAAATTATAACTAATTCTAAAGTTAATTTATTTTAATCGACCTGCCTTATAGAAAAAAATTATCACCATTTCCTATTTGGTGGGTTTGGATTACAGAATCCTTATCTGGTTGTATATTATTCATACATTGTTAAAAAGGAATATAGATATAAGTCAAACTATACTAGATTATTTATAAAATCTTTATCTAAACAACATAAATAAAATTATAAGCTTTAAAATGCAATAAATTTTTTCAGGTCAGACATTCACAAGAGAAGACTTCAACACCAAAATCTTGTTGGAGAAATCAAATGACTTTATTGTGCTCAGTTGTGCATAACTTAGTTGATAAATTATTCCCTGATTCTCCATATTTATATGCAAATAACTTAGAGGTGAGTAATATTCTTATTCAAAATTTATAAAAAAGTTTCAATTATGTATATTCTTTAATAAAACATATTTTTTTTTCAGAAAACATTACAAGATATGTCAAAATCACCTTTAAGTACTGCGTTAATTAATATAACTACACCATCAGGCAAATATTTTGATAAAAGAAAAGTATTGATAATTAGACTGAAAAATACATTCATCTTTATTCAAGCTATGCTTGTGTAAGTTTTAACTATTAATACAATAAATATAATTAGATTGAAATAATTCTTAACAAATACTATTATGTTAAATTCAAATAAATATTATAACCAAGATCAAATAATTACAGAGAAATTTACCCAATAGCAAAGCCAATACAACCAAAACTAATACTAGATAGCATACTTCACATAATGAGCATTGCACAAACCCAGGATCAACCATTGAAGGACCTTGTAGAAATGAAAACAGCAGCTCTAAAAACATTGGATGCTTTGATAGCTTGGTATGTTATAATTTGTAAAATAAAGTAGAAAAATGTATAACAAAACTATCGCAACGCAGCACTGCACTGCATAAAATTAAAAGGCGTAGATAAATATTGTTTATTTTATATTAATTACCTAGGAATTACTAATTATAAAATAATAATTATTTTATATTGCAGTTTGAAGTTACATCTTATTCCATACTCTCCATTAGTATACAGACTTGTGATGCAAACATTACGCTGGACTTCTGACAACCTTACCGAGACAAAGTAAATTTTTCTTCTAATATTATAATATCTGAAAATAAGAATACTGTGTTAGCTGTGTGAATTTCATGTCATTCTAAACAAATTACTAAATTGCAGATCCATCCGTTGTGTCGCATATAACAGTCTGAAAGAGTGGCTCTCAGTATTGCATGTACACAAATTGGCCGATAGCCGAGTATCATTGGAAGATGAACTGACTTCACATATTATCAATGACATCACTCCACCTAAAAAATCTGTAGAGCTCACTGTAAGTATTTTAATTTCTTTATTAAAATCAAAACAACGACACAGCTCCTACTTGGGCAGTGTCTGATTTATTTTTTATAATAGATAATTTGACTATGTATGTTACTTTACGAGTTACTAGATGGATAATCATTGCCAAATGTGATTGTTAATATTGCTGATTACATGATCATAACTTTAAATTCTTCTATATTTTCTATAAAAATGAAGTAAATATAATATTTATGATTTAAGATTGGAGCACTGCCAACTAGGAAATTAAGTAAAAAAGCAAGGAGAAAACTTGTTACCACTCAGTTGCAAGACAGTGCTATTTCAGGACACATCCCTGGGGAAACAAAGAAAAGCTCTAAGTAAGTTGCAGTTTAAAAAAAAAATTTCACACATACAGATATGAAATAACTAATTTTTATATCTATATATATATATTGTCTTTACACTCTTGTTTCAATATTTAAAAAAAAATTAAATTTATATTAAGAATAAATTAATTTCTGTTATATATTACATTTGCATATATTTTGTCAAGTAGACTATGTCAATGAAAGACAATAAGTTACTAAATTATATTTTTTCTAATTGTAGAAATGATAAAGAAAATGAGATTGCCATGGCAGCTTTGAAGTGTGCAGAGAGCTTATTTATTGTTTGTGGGATATTTTTGAAGCCTACCACACATAAGGTAAATGTTCGAAACATCTTGTTTAGTTTTATAATCCCATACGCGAAAAAGGCGCTCGGAAGTCGAGTTGCGGCAAATTGCCAGTTTTACCAATATTTTCATAATAGCCACTAATAGCAATTTCTACATTTACATTTCTATAATAATTATAAGCATCTACGGCATTTATTCTAGTTGTATATATTTTATTGTGTATTTTCTTGTTTATTATTTTCAGTCATTCCAAGAAAATCTTGTTCGAGAATGTTTCAATATGTCTTCGTACAGTGAAAACCAGGCTCTATTACTTTTACGCACTCTGGAAGCTTGCAGAAAGACGTCGCCTAACACTGTACCCCCTCCAACACAGTACTGCTTCAATTTGTATAGCACACATGTTAATTCACCTAAAACTGAAGTTAGTATTTATTTACGCACTACAGGCCCAGTGTAATAAAACTTTTTTTAGAATTCTAAAATTTATACCATTTTTATTATAGATTGCTGCTTTCTGTTCAAGAGCAATATTAGACATCAGGCTTCACTTACATTGTTCACCGCCTTCACTTAACTTCGCCTTACAGATAAATGAAAAAAAAGCAAACAGACGGAAGATAATTTCGGAGAAAAATCGTGTAGTCTTGGAATCACTATTAGGCAAAAATAAGTAAGTTTTTATATTTTATTTATACTTGAGTATATAACTAATTTTTTTGAGCATAAGTGTCATGTAACATTAGAAAAATATTTTATACTATTGACATTTCGTTTTCAGACTACCATCAAGTGTTACTGACGACATTATTATATTAGCTGATGAACCAACTGCTAAAAAATCCAAGTTGATTGAAGATGCAGAAAAAATCAGTCTTAGCAGTGAAAGTATAAGTTCAGTTGAAATTAGCGTTGATTCAGATTCTGAAATGGTGCAAGAAATAAGTGTAGAACTACACAGATCAGAAGGCGAAGAAACACAAGAGTTAAATATCACACAAATACAAGACTCGAACATCAAAGACACTGAAATCAGATGTGTTTCAAATTTAGATGTTATAACTGAAGCAGAAAATATTGTAAATGAATTAGACACGGTAGATGTATCTAAAGAAAAGGATATATTTGATACAATATATAATATGGAAACACAAGTACCCCAAAACGAAAGTATAAAAGACCATATTGATGTACCAGTAATTTTAACAGATAAACATATACATGTTACATCACCACAAGAACTAAAAATGATAAATGAAATAGAAACAACAAGCGAAACATCAATACAGCTTGCTTTAAATGAGTCTGTTGATTCTATAAATGATAAAGAAGATCTATGTTCCCAAGAAATATTTTTGAATTATCCTGGAAAAATAACTGACAAAGTCTCCACTCTTGAGACAACTGATGACATAGACCTGCCCAGTTCAATTGAAACTGATGACATTCAGATAACTTGTGGGCAAGTACTATGCAATTCACAGGAAGAAAATTGTGAACAAACTGAAAAATCTCCAAAAGTGAATGGTTTGAACAATCTCACAAATGATTCTCAGGATTCAAATGTTGAAGTGAAATTGTCTGAAATTGCAGAGAAAAAAGATGAATTATTATCAGTGGAAGAAATGATGGCGGATTTTGTAGATGAAGTACAAGATGATGTATAGTTGTTTTTTTTTGTCAACATTGTTTGCTATGAGTATTGTTTAATCATTAAATTATAAGCAAACATTTTTTATTTGATTTGGAAAGCCTTCTAATCATAAAATCTTATCTTGGTCTCTTTGAGAGCCTCGCGAATTGGTTTGATACACTTACTAGAAAGCGAGCGGTATTGGGTGCGAACAAAAAAATATAAATTAATTATTTTGTCTTTGAAACGGCTGGACAGTGCTACCCTATTACGGAAAAGGGGCACAACTAACATTTTATATGTTGAGAAAATCGAGTTTAAAATATTTTTTGAATTAAAAAAAAACACGTTTTAAATTTCTTTTCCGAAATTGTGTAAATGTAAAATAATTTTTTAGTATGTATATAACAATAGTAATACTATATTTTTAATTTTAATGGATATATTTAATATTCTATTATTTTTATATTACCATGAATAGAGGAATACTATGTTGAAAAGGCGCATAAAACCAAATGTGCCTTTTCATATAACCAAGTATGCCTTTTCGATGTAAAATTTTACGATAAAAAGGCACATTCAGGTACTCAATCGAGTCATTTCATTGTAAATTATTGAAATAAATACAGTAAAAATTAGAATCAATTCCTAATATTTACATTTAATATTTTGTGACTATGTTAACTTATTTACTTTATCGTGTCTTCGCAGTATTATATATCAAACGTGACAACGTCTAAGTAGTTTAAATTTTTTTACAATCCAATGAATCGAATAAACTTCTTTTTACTAAAAATGTCACTATGCATCTCTATGACAAGGTTGCAAAATAAGTAGAAAATTAATATATCCATTTCGAAAATTTATTTATTATTAATTTATTTATTTATTTTTTGCATGGTAAGTATAATACCGGACAACGGCGCTGGTGGGTCTCCTATATGGCAAGAGAACACCGCCGCCCATGTACAATCGCGCCAGAGTCCATGAATTGGTTGTGTTGCCGGCTTTATTACGTCACTAAGCATTTTTAAGGGCCTCCGATATTCTCACTCACTCAGCGAAACACAGTTGAAGCACCGTTTCAAGTACAACTTCACGTTGAATATTCTGAGAGCCAGTGGTATTATTTCGTAAAAATCGGCCAATTAGTGCGTCCACATATTCTTCATGGCTCTTCCAAGAGTGCGACAGTATTAAGACTCTTAGCCACAGAATTATATATTTATTATCTCGGTTTTATTTGAAAAAGGCCCACAAGCAGCTAATGAAGTCCTCCCTTTTATAGCCTGATATGGCTTCGTGCCACAAGGCTACAAATGTAAGACCCATGTCATATACTTTCATGTGTATAATTGCCAATTGGCACAAAACTGGAAGAGACCGTGGGAGAGCCATCGTAACGCAATAATTGGGCCGTTTCGTCCCAAATGATACCACAGGTTTACAGAATACTCAGCGTGAAACTGTACTTGTACTGTGTTTCGCAGAGTGAGGATATTGGAGGCCCTTAAAATTGCCGCTTAATTGGCGTAAAAAAGCCGGCAACACAACAGATGCGCTGACTATAGCGTGGTTATTTATGGGCGGCGGTGTTCTCTTACCACATAGAGACCCACCTGCTCCGTTGTCCGCTATAGAATTTAAAAAACTGGTTAAAAACAATAAGACGCGGGCAAAACATCACTGTTTTGAATTTCTCCATACGAGGTTAATTACAGTAATGATATATAAATAATAAATACTTTTGTAAATCTACAAAAAAATGAGGAGGTCGGGGTTATTTTTCCTCTAAATCTAATTATCAGCGTCATCATCATATTTTTTTCAGCTAAAATATACCTCTTATGGTGTTCTTCGTGTATTTAACTCGCCTCGACACATCGGGCACAACTAACGAGATTCTCTGTATATCTAGCACCCCTCACTTCCTCTCCATTCATAAATTTTAGTAATAAAGGCACAAACACCAATATGCCTTTTTTTATACAACATGTATTAAGCGTAGGAGTAGATGGAACGGGCATAACTGCAAGTTGTGACTTTTCTTTCTACATTAATTGCCAGTGTTCGTATATAATAAGCACATTTGCCACGTCAGCCTCTTCTACTTAATGTACGTCAGTTATGCTCTTTCCATAAAATATATCAATAATAAAACGGTGAAATAAAAGTTACTATATGCCTTTTCATTGTACTAAAACTTAAAAAATGATGCAGTTGTGCCCTTTAAGCTTATTCTATCTCTGTTGATTTTGTAGCTAAAATTCATAAAAAATCAGGCATATAGGCCCTTTTATTCTCATTCTGAATATACAATTCATTTTGACAAAAAGCCATGTTGAAGCATATGCTGACGCGCCAATTGGAACGGCTTAACTGAAATAATACCACAGCCGCACAGAATGTTGTTCGTGAAACTGTAGTTGTACTGTGTTTTGCTGAGTGAGTGAGGATATCGCAGGTTCTTAAAGTTATGGACCTATACTATAGGCTCTTAGCGGTGTAAAATAGTAATTACATGTTTTTGGAAAAATATTGGAATTTTAAAAAGATGGTGGAGGGAAGAAATTATATTGCAGTAATTGTGAAATAATTTAATAAATAACAAATTATATAATATCGATTTTAATTTTAACTAGCCGATTTTTAGCAATGGATCACTTGCAAGAAATCTTACACAATTCACTTACACCTCAATCATTATGTAGAAAAATATGGATATTATGTGTCTATGAAAGTGGAGTAAAACACAAATTATAGCTCTTAAAACATCAGTATTTGCTGCATGCATTTCGAGCATAGGCTTGTAGAGACCACAGCCTTGGAAAATTGTGCTTCAGATTTCTTATTTTTT
>DWCF01003458.1:0-19569 GCA_018230265.1 Delias oraia
CCGTGTGAATAATTTATAAAACGTTCAAATATTTAGTTTTTGTCAAAAGGATTAAATGGTATTTGTAGTTGGAGATTTCTTGGCAGGCGGGTTGGTGATCGCAAAACATCTGCTATATAATATATATATTATATTATATATAATTCTTTATATTTTTCAATGTATTGCACTTTGTACATAAAACCAAAAAGTAGGTAGATGAATTACAGATAGAATTATCTGTAAATCTTTCGTATTTCGTATCGTCGCCTTAAAGGCATTCAAGGATCGATTTTAAAAAGTCTTTTGATCTTTTGTCAGCATTGCGGCCATCTTTTGTTCATCTTATAGCTTCGAGTTTAATCTGAGATGGTTTTTTTGAACGATCACCTTTTTAAATGCCTTAGTTTTAGTAAGATAAGCTTAAAGAAAAACTGATCTCTTTTGCTATTGATGAAAATGATATTTTTTCTTTATATTTTCGATGTAACAAAATTAACGCAATTTTAATTTGTCGCTATTTGTGCTTTCAAGTGTTGGAAATCATAATAAACAAATACAAAGTTAGTTTTAGGATACCTATGTTTGGACAAGATACACTTTTTGCAGTTAAGTAATCATTGAAGACTCAATCAATGCTTATAATACTGATAGCCAATACTTTGCAATCCCAATCTCTTAATTCAATACATATACAAAAACCCTTCTTGCTAGATCTTGATATTATCGCGTACATACACACTCTTCAGGTTTATTATTTTAGTAAAGATTTAGTATTTTGTGATAAATAGTAGGGTAGGATAGAGTAGGATAGAAATATAGGAGGGTACGAAGTCAATCCATGTTTTTATTTCACCTACGTCCAATGGATACGGTTTGATAAGGAGATAATATTCAATAAATTCATATAAAAATATATTTCAATTCATTTGTGGATTGTTATGAAACTCATATGAAGTGACTCATATATGTTTAACAGTTTTCAAGTGGATGACGGTATAAAATAATTATTTTCATAAAATGTTATGTTAGTTCAAAGTAATGTCATTATAATGACGACAAAGGTAATTATCATTATAAAAAGAGCTTTTTATAAAATATTATATTTCTGTGGTTTCATATTTGTAATAAGGTTTCAGAGTTTTTTAAATTTTTTTATGATTGTAGATAAATTTGTGGCAGTGGAAGATTATTTGTCTGAAATCGAAGTTCGTAGAAACCATGTCTGTTGGAATAGACATTTAAAACATTAATAATGAATATCTATTAACGAGCTTCGTGGTATTGTTAGTTAGAGTCATGGGTACCAAGTTCGATCTTGGTGTGAACAGGTCTAATTTATTTATTTTTTATTAAGTCTATGGAAGGGCTTGATACCTGCCTTAGCATTTTACTTGTTTATGTCGTAAAAAAGTTGGCTACACAACCATATCACGTATTATGACGCAGTTATTCACGGATGGCGGTGATCTTTTACTATCAAGAAGGCTACATCATTGTACGATATATGATACAGTAAAATGAAAATACTTATATGCTTTAGTATATAATGAATTTTTTAAATATGTTAAGATTGATTTATTGAAACATATTTTTTATGAAACGGGTGACACCTACTACTACTACCTCAAACTTAAATTAAATAACCTCGCTTAGGATAAGTGGTCTTACGCCAATGGATATAATATATAGATACAATTACCCACAGTCCAGGTACGGATGCGTTGTCGGCCTTATAAGTATTCACTTTCACATTTTAACCATGTGTTTTTGTGTATTAGTTTAAATATAATTCTTAAACGGAACCATTTCGTATATGAAATTATTTCAATTATCAGAATTGCATAATTCACGTATTTCTATAATAAATGCAAAGCATGGCTTGTTTATAATAACCTATTTTTTAATATTACTAACATAAACATGGAAATAATAATATGAATAAACGAAATTATATTACTTCAGCAAAAGATTTGTAGACTTTCCCCAATCTCTAACGGATTCCGTTATCAAATCAAGTTTATATCAAATTTTCCTTTTCGGGCTCATAGCAATAAAATAATATTCCAGGTTTGTCTCGCTATAACTGCTCGCGATTCCTTGTGGGAAATAGACACTTTATGCTTCTATTTCACTGATATTTTTTTTACATTACAGTCGTTTTAAGCATCAAACTTAAAATACTTCTACATGTTACTTAGATTAATGCGCGAATTTCACACAAGAGATTTCTATGGACTATATTCCATAATAAATACTAATCTGTTCGAATCGTTGACGACTAGATCCTTTCCGATTGGCTTAACTCTTTGGCGTTGTAGAGAGATGTCGTTTCCCATAGCAACTTCTGTCGCATTTGTCACGGAGAATAGTTAGGATAAATACCTGCAGCTGATTTCGTAAATGAATAGAAAGGCAGTATATAAGTTGCATTCTTATTGTCTCGATGTTTCTCGTTGTACAACTCAGCGTTTTTGAAGGCTTTTTGCGCAACGCACCAGAATTCTAAGGAATCAGCAGCCTGTATTATCAAACTAATACGACTTTCGTAAATTAAAAAAAACGCGTATCCATCCCTGAAAGGACGGCAACGCACCCGGCGCTAATTAAGGGATGGGGGTGTCCATGGAGGAGGACCGCTTGTCTTAGGTGAGAAGCCTGCTCCTTTGCCTTCTTGTTTTCACAAAAAAAGAAAATAATAATTAAATAAATAATAATATTTTTTTATAGTATAGCGGACAACGGAGCAGGCGGGTCTTCTATATAATAAGAGAAGGTATCCGCGTCAGAGTCCGCGCATAGGTTGTGTTGCCGCCTTTTTACGCCGCTTAATTTGCAATTTTAAGGGCTTCCGATATCCTCACTCACTCTGCGAAACACTGTACAGGTACCGTTTCACGCTTATATTCTGTGAACCCACGGTACCACTTCGGATGAGCCGGCCCATATTGTGCGTCAGAATATTCTTCAGCATGGCTCTCCCACGGGTGATATTATAATTGTAATATTATAATAAACATTGTAATATTATATTTCAGAATACGAATTTCACGTAGTCGTGATTGATTCGCTTAGTGCAATATACTTTTCATCGAACCACTCAATAAGGAGTTTTGATATCTGTCAAGGGTACATAACTTCATATTCTGAGGCCCGTCGTGCGCAGACTTTTGATCCTTTGAACAGTGAGTTAGGGTTGTCTATGCACATTTGAATAAGTAAAATTTATGACAATAAACTAGAATTAACTAATATATAAAAAAAGCTGGATTAGTTACATCATTTATATCTCATGCAAAATTATATAGATAGATTATGAAATTTGGTCTAGAGATAGCTGATATCTTGGACAATATCCTTATGTTATTGTTGTAAAAGATAGGCCACTATACAGAACGTGCATGGACTAGGAAGAAACACAGCTCATGTCCTTTTGCTATTTCAAGGTATCCAAGATCGCCGAAAATCCGAAAGGGTTGCTGAAATTTCTTGGAGAGCTAGGTTAGCTCGAGTGACACACCACAAACCAAACGCAAAGTAGGCGCTCAAACGTCGAATTGCTGAGAGTATTCAGTTTCACCCTCACCATCATAGACTTTTTTATCGACTACAAATGGTAATGTTTCTAGAGTATCGGTGTTTCGGGTTTCACAGGTGAGGGAGGTACATTGGTGAGGGTTCATAGCTAAAACTGGTAGGTGACGACGGTAGGGCGACGTCTCTCGAGTGGTATTTAAAAATTTCACTCAATACCTATACAATTAACTTCATTAGAAACACCAACCACTCTTACATATAAAGCCTTAGTAATAATGTTAAATAATTAGATTATATATTACAAAACTGTTTAAAATTAAAATAGATGACTAATTTACTAAAATTAAGGCGTTATCTTTTATATTTGCAAGAAATTGATTAAAATTGATAACAATTAATATGGATAATCGTGATTAATTTAATGTAATCCAACGTTAATTATTAATTTTTAATCTAAGTATAATTATATATTATTAATTAAATTAATAATATGAAAACCCTATTTCAACGTAAAGGTTACCCGGCACTTATGTAAACAATGTTTTTGACGGACGAGTTGACAGTCAAGTGAACATTTGATCGTTGGAAGCTAAATATTACGTACAATAGGAAGTCATTATTATGGCTGAAATTAAGTATATTGTACATTTAAAGATTACAATTGAAAAAAAATTAACTACAAGCTATAGAAATAATTTTATTTTTTTATTTTGTCCACCTATTAGATATTTGTATAAGGATTCCAATTTTATAGTAAAACGAGCAAAATAGAAAGTCTCCTAAGTGGAGTAAAATGTATTTCAAGCGAAATGAGCATCTCTCAGTAATGAGCGAACTGCTGTTTATGTAAGGCTGTTACACAATTATTCACATGATATTATTTTTAAAAAATAATTTCCGAAATAATTTTCAAAATATTTCAGTTGGCTTTATGCAGACGATTTTTTGAATTTTGAAACGTAGTCAAACAAATAATTTTTTAATTTATTAATAAAAAACAGAGGCAAACTAGCAAGATACTCACTCGTGATACCCCCAGCCCCTGCAGCGCCATGGGTGTGTTGTCTTTTTATGGCTTTTTAAAAGATAATCACGCTCTTCTTTTCAAGGCCCTCAAGTCATATTGATTTGAAAATATCTCACCAGGAAGCTGAACCTTTAGAGTGGTGGTGCGTGGCACAACATGCCGCACAGTTGTGGAACGACAAACTTCAAAGTGACGGATAATATTTGTATTCTGCCTCGATGTTCAATAATAATAAACGCCTCAGAACATTCCCCGTGATAAATGCAAAATTCAGATGAGTAAATCAGGCTTAATTATTCCACCATCTAGTTAACAGGAATCAAGAGAAACGTCGATTTTATTATATGCATAGTTATTTGTCATGGAAGCAAAATCATCAAGTTTAAATATTCGGACGGTTATGAAATAATATTTGACTTCATAAAAGCAAAATAAACTTGCGACCCTTGGATATTCAATCAAAACTTTTTCATGTTAACATACAGGTCATTTTATTTCATTTTGTGAATATTGATTCGTATCTTTATTAATATTTTAAAGAGAAAATATATATATTGGGGAAACTGATCTCGTGATGATAATAGTTCACTGTTGCCCATGGACAACCACGATTTTATCCGTCCTTTAGTTGTGTTTTCAACTTTTAACGTCGCTTTAACGATATAAGTTAAACGATATAAGTTATTAATCTCTGCTAGCCTCACTTGCTCCGAGAACACTACAAGTACTATTTCAGCATATGTATTTTACAATTTAAACGACATAAAAAGTCTGTTAACGCAACCAAAACATTGAATGTGGCGCGGTTGTCCATGGGCGATTGTGATATTTTACCATAGAGAAGACCCGGCTCCTCCGTTACCCGCTATACCATAAAATATGTTTCAGCATGGCTCTCCCACAAGTAAGAAAACAATAAGTAACTCACCTGGCTCATGAACTACCAAAGCCTGAATACGATTTAAAAACTTAAATTATAAATTCTATTCAGACTGGGGATCAAACCCAATAAATACAACCCAATAGCACAAAAATTACGTATTTTACAAAATAAACGAATTATTAGGTTATTTCATTAAATTTATAGATTTTTTATTTGATTCCAGTACGAACTGGCATAAATATGTAGTTAACATAATAATTTTAAAGTAAATTCATATAGTAAACCTGGCTGTGGAAAAGTTATTTTCTAGTACAACTCGGTAAGCAATAGGCCTACGAGAGAAGCAATATACTTGAAACATATTATTACTACTACCAAACTACTTTGTAATATTGCTCCAACAATTAAAAGTAATATTAACATATTTTATTATAAGTTTTACTGACCAATATTTTAATTAAAAATGTCTCTCATTACCAAATTTAATGATTTGTTTACTGTAATAGATCTGGATAAGATTTATCAAACTATTTCTTTTGGCATCCATGTTTAAAGATCTGTATGGTTTTTTTTAAAGTGTTAGAGTGGAGGCCACGGACCGGTAAACGCAGTGAGGGTCGTCTACCCACAAGGTGGACAGATGACCTTATAAAGCTCGTCGGAAGACGCTGGATGCAGGTCGCCTCCGATAGATATTCATGGAAGTCCAAGGGGGAGGCCTATGTCCAGCAGTGGACGTCTTACGACTCAAAAGATGATGATGATGTTATTTTTTACTAGGATACTTTGATGTTAATTGATTCTTTTTTCAAATATAATTTTATTCTAAAAACACAACATATAGAAAATAAAATATCTGCCTAATTTGAAACAAAATAAATAATCAATCATAGGATGACTATTCAGAAATAGGCGACATAAGTTGTTGTGATACATATATAATAGTGAATCATATTAATATCTATATTGAATTAACCTACTCATTAAGGCTACAGTCTCGTTTCAAATAATAGCCCAAATTAGTAGCTTAGTTCCTATTAAAAGTAGCATAAAATTCTTTAACATATAACAAAATTGTTATACCATTTTATAATATTAAATAATAAGTCCCGTGAGAGCATTTATTATCTGTATACAGTTTGTTAAATTTAGGAAGATTATGTTGACAGATAATGTCCAAAAGATGCATATTTTATTATTTGCATTTAGTATAACTATGTAATGGGAAACACTAGCTCTATATAGTCAACTAGGCTGTAAACATTATCATCCTAAATTTGACAATTTATCTTTATTGAGTATACAACAGAGGATAATATAACTAGATAGCGCCATATGGCGTTCGCACATTAAGTGTCACCAAATTTATAAATAAATAACCGTAAATACTAGGTATATTGGTGCGGCCAGTGAGGTCTGTCGGGAAGTAGGTTCTAAACAACAAAAATACAATTTAAAATTACCGCCATCACTCGAGGGTATAGTCGTAGGTTATTACTTATTTTATTTATTTATTTTATTTTTTTACTTTATTTTGACTTATGTTTATGGAAAATCCTCCGGATTTTGTTTATAATTGATGTTCATTGGTATAAATGTTTCATAAACATTAAAATTTGTTGATTCATGTAAGTAGTTTTTCTTCTTTTATCAATTCCCGCTTAGGTAGGCCTTATTGGCCGCACCTACCTTACTGTTGAGTGGAAAAGATTGGTAGTACTACTTACTAATTGTTTTTTTTATTAATAATTCTTTATAATATCTGACTAATTAATTTTCTCTAAATAGAGAAGTATTAATGTTGTTTGTATCATTAATCTAAAATATCACTAGATATAAGAAAATTGTATATATAAAAGCTGAAATTAATTACTAATTAACAAATTATGTCCTTGAGGCCTAGGTTTGAACAACTTCTTATAAGAAATTATTGTTGTGTATATGAACATTTCACGCCAACCCACATTTCTAGTAACATTATAGATTGGCAATAATATTCCCTGCGGATTCTGAATATAATATCTAAACGGATACTAAAGTTGGTGGAAAACGGAAATGTGATAAGTACTGTGCGGATATTCCGAACGTCGAATGTAACGAATTCGAAATTTAAACTTTGAATTTTGTTACACTACATCGGGAGATGTTAAGTTTGTAATTTTGGAATTCTTTGAAAGTTTATATATTGTATATAAAATTATCATTTTGCGGTTGTTGCCAGTCTCCTCCAAAACGACTCCACCGATTTTTATGAAATTGTGTATGAGTCTGAAAATATAAATGAAATTAACTATTTATTTTTATTCTTAAACTTTTTAATAAAATGAGTAGTTTAATATTATATATGGCAAAACACTTACCGCAATCAGTTAAATTATGTAACTTAAATACTTATCAAGGTAAGACTTTCTACAGTTTGTTTGGTATTTAAGAAAAAATATGTTGCTGTCAGTTTCTTTTATCATTCTTTGGTTCAGAGCAAACGTCATGTGCAGTAGAGTCCAAATTTAACGTTCACAAAGTGGTAATTTGTATCTTATTTAGAATAAAAATATTTGACTTTGATTTCAATGAGACCTAAATTACAATATAACTCGAAAATAAACCTAGACAAACAGATATTGATTGGAAAAATACAGGGCAGAAGACGAACATGAAAATTCAGTATTCCATTTTACCTATGACTGGGCAGCGATAGAGAGATAGATATAACGTCCATCTATTCCTTTACAAAACGGTGCATAAATGAGCGAAGTGAATGTAGTCATTTAATTAAGTAACAAGTAATTCACAACAGCAATAAGAATAAGTTAAACCTTCGTTAATAAAACAGCAGCTTAAAGTCGTGTCCAATTCGGGTTCTTTTATTTGGCCATCGGGATTGTGTTAGACCTGAACACGAATAATTGATGTGAATAAATTGTTAAGGCCACTAGCGATCTGTCCGGCTGAGATTGCCTTGTGAATCTTGGATTTCGCTGATAAATAAATTGTTATTGTCTTTTAATGCAACGAGTACAAATATATTTTATAAATTTTAAAAAATCGGTGGCATTCGGTCCTCCACCCATGGGCACCTCCAGTTTTTGCAGTGCCATGGGCGCGTTGCCGGCCTTAAGATATAGGTGCGCTCTTTTTTGATGACACTTTAAATGTTAAAACAACTTTGCGTATATGTTAAATCGTTGTTTCTTTGTTTTAAATTAGATACATCTAGTCTATAAGAATGTGATATATATAATTATTATAGCGTTTTAATTGTAACAGTAATTATTATTTTAATAAATCTAGTTTGCTAATAATTTATCTTTGATAAATAGTGAATAATAAAATAGCTGAGTGAGTGAGTATATCGGAGGACCTTAAAAATGCCGCTTAAGTGGCCTCAAAAGCTGACAACACAACCAATGTGCCGACTGTGGCGCGGTTGTCCATGGGCGATGGTATTCTCTTACCATATAGGAGAACCATCTGCTCCGTTGTCTGCTATATTATAAAAAAATATTATTATTCAACTTTTTTTAATATTAATCGTTAATCTGTTTTCATTATCCAATACTATCGTTCAACAAAGACGGTATCTACAATCTATCTTTGTATTCAATAAAATTCATTACTACAGAAAACAATAATCTTCGACCTTTCATCATAAATACGCAAATATAAAAGATATAATGAAATTGAATTGACTTGAAGTTGAATAAGTGATAATTTTTCAAAGTACTCAGTAAAACCAACAAGAAACACCGCAATTTTTCTCCGCAGCGAATCTGTGCTCGCAATAATTATCGGAAAGAAATCGGGACGGGAAAATTTATGGCGGCAAGCCTTCGATACATACATCTTGATTACTTAGTCGGCACCTAACTCTATTTGCCTTTTAACACCCATTTCATAGATTTTCATGTAGAAATAATAGTTTTGTATTCTCATAACTATAAATAGAAAGAAGAATATCTTTTTATGGTATATCATATAACGGAGCAGGTTGATGTTAAGAAAACACCGCCACCCGTGGAGAGCCGCGCTACAGTCCACGCGTTTGGTTATGTTACCGGCTTTCTACGCCGCTTATGCGGTTTTTTTAGGACCTCCGATATCCTCACTCACTCAGCGAAACACAGTAGATGTACCGTTTGAGGAACAATTATTAGGATTATGTAGTCACGGTAAATATCTTTAACATCTGCGCCAGTGCAGTGGTTTAATAAGAGCACACGATTCCTATTATAAGGTTTATCAGAGGATCAGGTAACCATGATAGTAACAAGTCTTTGACAGAAGATGACATGTAAATCAAATTAAACAAACTTTTATCTATCATTGTCAGATCTTGAAATTCAAGCCAAGTTACAAATAAATATTGAACTAAAACATATCATTCCTAAGGAAAAAAAATCTTTTATTGTTAAGTCAGTATTGAGTTACATGTACATACTAATTACTAATTAAGTAATAACAAAAACTCTCTCTGAAATAACATAAGCGACGGCAAACGAGTAGGATGCTCACCTAGGGCAAGCGGTCCTCCGCACATGGACACCCTTGCACCTTGCACACTGGCCGCGGGTGCGGTGCCTTCCTTTAAGGAATATGTACGCGCTTATCTTGAAGGTACCCAAGTCATACATATTTAGATGGATTTCCAATTAATATTCATTCGTGGCCTTGAGCTAGCGGTTGCTTATCAATTAAGTAGTTTTTGTTTAAAAGTTTATAAAATAGATATAATAAAAAATAAAGGAAACAAAGAACTTTCTCAGCTAATATAAAACAAAACCAGCTAAACATTTGTAAGCAACACATGACAATTAAATCAATATTTGGTCATATAACAATCATCATCGTCATCACCATTTCGGCCGTAAGACGTCTACTGCTGGACATAAGCCTCCCCCTTGGACTTCAATGAATACTTGTCGGAGGCAACCTGCATCCAGCGTCTTCCGGTGACACGGTCCCACGCTGCGTTTGCCGGTCCGTGGTCTCCATTCTAACACTTTTCGACCCCATCGGCCTAATAGTGTAAGATTGGATAGAAATATAAAACCTAATCCCGAGTGGTTAATGTTAAAAGATGACCACACATAAGGCTTTAGCAGTGACTCGATAAACATAGATCGATTAACCCGTTAACTGGTCGGTAAAGTGCAACATCGACCCATTAGTGTCGGCAAACATTTGTATTTCTGTTGACTACTAAAATAACTTTGCAGCGAGGGGTTGAATTTTACTTGGAATTATGCTCAGCGTAACATACAATTCTTTATGCAAATAACTTAGGGAGGAGCGAACTACTATTGACACTTTTAATTCTTAATTTAAGTAAAGTATTTCTGCAATTTATTTAAATACGGAATTATCAGTCAGTTTAAAGTATTACTTGTGGAGAGATGATGTTGTAGCAAATGGTAACGCAATAATTTGGCAGGTTAAATGGGAGGCCTCTGGACTCACAGAATTATAGTGGTAAATAGTACTGGTAATGTTGCGATGACTAATATTACCGGAGATCAATAAGTTATACCGTTTAAGCGGCGTGAAAAGCGGCAACACAACTATAACAAAGATTGCTGAGTGGCTGTCCGTGATCTTATCATAAAAAAATGTCTGTCCAATTGTCCAATAAAAAAAAACACGCCATATATAGATATATTATTCTTTAATGCGATATACATCCTATTATATTAATATATTTTGTCAGAAAATTTGAGGTGAATTTAAATGCCTGATAACTAAACAGATTTCTTTAGATCTAATTCATGTAGAGCACCTCGAATGGTCGATGACTAGATTTTTTTTAATTAAATTGACTCTTGGATTGCGTAGAGATGTTGGTTCGTTCAGCATCTTCCATCGCGGTGTATGTTATAAGCAGCTGTTTGGTTTAACACTTGCAGCTGAATTTTATCATCAAACATCGAGACATTTTTTTTTGTTTTTTTGGGATGGCTATTTGTTGCCGGCCATACATCCATCACAACTTCACACGGTCTTTTTGGGCGAGCCACAGGAGCGCCGTGATACATCGAGACAGACACACTTTGATGTTTGTCGTTCCAAAACTGATCGTTTTTTAAGGAATTTTGCGCCGCGTACCATCAATCTCTGGAATCAGCTGCCTGCTGATGTATTTTTATTCTATAGCGGAAAACGGTAGGTCTCCTATTTGGTAAGAGAATACCGCTGACCATGAACAACCGCGCATGGTTTTGTTGCCGGCTTTTTACGAGCTAAAGCGGCCTTTTTAATGGCCCCCGATATCCTCTCTCACTCTGCGAAACACAGTAGAAGTACCATTTCACGCTAAGTATTCCGTAAGCCCGTGGTATCACTTCACACATTAGTGCCTAATCCAATATAACTTAAGGACCTTAAAAAAGAGAGCACTATTCTTAAACGGCCGGCAACATATTCTTGACCCAGTAAGGGCTAAGAGTGTCCACTTAGGACCGCTTATCCTATGTGAACCTCTTACTTGTTTGCCTACGTTTTCATAAAAAAATACCTACCTACTTGGAGTTATTTCAGTTTATAGTGAGTAAAATTTCAGAATAACGTTGCTAACTTTGTGTTACTGACTTTATAGTAATTAAATGAACAGTAGTTAATAATTACGGTCCGTAAATTGCTTATCAACTGGTAAATTAACTAACAAAATTAGCTGTTAGTGGATTAAACTAAGCCGTAAAATGTTCCTTCAAATTTGCATTATACCCTAGCAGCTGTTATAAACTTACTTTTTATTTAATTTGCTCAATTATTCCTGTTTTAATTTGATTTTTCTTAAATACGATTATAACTTTTTAAATAACACGATGTTTGAAATGTTTAATATCCCATGTTTTAATTTAAATAGAGCCGCTGAAAAGAATAAATAATATCATTTAATGTATACAAAATTATATTCATTTAGCTGTAACTTTTCAAATAAATTCCTTCCTATAAATAAATAAAATTTTATGATATTCTATGGTGCCCACCATAATGGTGGTATTTATAAGTCATTACGACTTAGGGCTCTTCAAGAAAGAGCTTTCTCTCAAGAGCTGAAAAAATATTAGAAAAACCTTATCCAAGATTACACGTCACAGTAAAAGCAAATGTAAATTTAACGCGATAGGTGTCTCATTAAACTTAAGTTTACGATAATGTTACTGAATAATTTACCCATATGAAATGTATAGGTGTTTTTCACTTTACTAAATGCATAGATAATTGCAGATCTTATACAGTGTCTAGACTTGCTGGTGTAAAAAGTTCGTGCTCGCGTTTTAAGAACCTTGTACAATGTACATTTTGATATTTAACACTTCTACTTTATAGTTTATTTACATGAATAGGTATCGTTACGGTCAAATATTTGAAAATTTTAAAATAATTCATTGAATTGTCATAAAGGTAGTTACAATTTATATATTATGCTTGAAATAATATCACTTAAGCTCAATTCACTTCATTAAAGTTTAAGATTTTTTAATAAATATATTTTACAAATCATTATAATACTAATTTATTTAAAAGATTTTACATCAATAAATATTTTATTTAAATAAGATAATCTGAAAATGTGCTAGAAAAACCAATCTTTTGTCACAATCTGAAAGATTTATTATTCTCTAAGACAAAGTGAAAGTCAATTGTTCAACTGAAATCAGGATCTGAATTGTCTTTAAGTGATAGTTGTATTTCAAGCGCTCTTAGGCTTCTATTCTACTATACATATCTTATTTCTATTATATTGCATAACATGTTATTCATATCACATCCCGACTGTATAGTTCTTATTTTTTTTTCGTGTCAAGGTTGTATGGCAGAGATTGTTTTATTGATAAATCTGCCCATTGTACACTATATAAAATATATTTCCTTTTGTAATGTTTATTATGTTGATCATTATTAAAATGCTTTTAAAAGGGCATGAAATGTTTTCAATTAATGTTAATATTTACATTTTTGCCTATATTAAGGATTGTTTTAATAAAACGCTACAGATAGCCGTATTGTAGACGACAGAGAGACTCTCCATACTTTAAATACCTTCTGAAAGACTTCGGTTGAAAAACTCGAAGTTAAATTAATTAAAATCAACCGGTTTAGAAATTACGATACCATAATAATATAAAAATCGTAAAACCATAAACCTTTTCATATTTTTTATTAGAACGGAATACTTTTTGGATTCGTGTATTTTTGAAAAAAAAAATTATTTATACGAATCGTTTTTATTCGTCAAAATAAAAATTTGTACTATCATTCGTATTTCAGAAACGAGGTTTCCCCTAAATTGTTCGGGTGTTAGTCCATAACCACCTTAACAATGTGACTGACCGCTGAAAAATATAATTTGTAAACAAGTTGAAACTTGTAAAATGTGAATTCTTAATAAGTTCTTAGCTTTATTTTGTCATTTGTTAAAGTGGTAAAGTCTCTTTAGAACTTAAAAATGCTCGTTTGCATTAATAAGGCTTTACTACAATTAGTTATAAACTCTATTTGTACTGTCTTATCTTTGATACGTCTTAATTTATATATTAAAGACGAAAATCGTTACATATAATATAAATATCTAGAAGAAATCTTACTAATATAATATGAAATAATATTAATATATCAGAATCACACATAGCTTTAATTTATTATAATATTGTGTAAATTGGCCTAGATAAAATAAAAATTGTTGCGTAAGTTAAATCCGGTAGGCGGAGTAACAGGCAGGAAAACCTGTTCAGGTTCCACTAATTATTTATTAGATTTTTTATTTTATAGCGCACAGCGGAGCAGGTGAGTCTCCTGTGTTAAGAGAACACCGCCGCCCATGAACAACCGTGCTATAGTCCGCGCATTGGTTGCTGGACTTTTAAGCCGCTTCAACGACACTTTGAAGGTCTTTCGATATGCTCACTCACTCTGCGTAACACAATACAAGTACCGTTTGACGCTAAGTATTCTTTGAGCCCGTGGTATCTCTTTGGAAGATTTAGTGCGTCGGCATATGCTTCAGCATGGCTCTCCCACGGATACAACAGTATTAAGATACTCACCAGACCACTGTCAAGCCCTTCCAGAGATTGAATAAATTATAAATTAAGTTATGATTTCACGGATTGGGATTCAAACCCGTTAGTTACATCTCTTCTCTTCATGGTACAATTTTAAAATCATTAAGCTATGAGGCTCTCAAGCTTCAGAACTTATTCGGATAGTTTCATATATGTAGAAACACTATTATTTTTTGTTTTTAAAAGAAATTTAGAGTTTTCCATACGCAACTCATAAAATCAACATCATATGTATGGAACATTATGTATGAAAAATTATTAAATTGACTTACTTATGATTTATTTCTTAATAAAATAAGTTTTTATTTATGTATTATATTTCTATATACAAATAGTCAATATTTTGAATCAAGTTTTAGAACTATTTGGATTAATACCTGCAGCTGAATTTCATCATTGGACATCGAAGCAGAATACAGTTCTATTCAAACCAATACGAAGCCTTTAGGCTGGTAATGCACCCGTGTTTCTGCAAGGGCTAGGGGTGTCCATGGGCGTTTATCCTAGTTGAGCCTCTTGCTCGTTTGCCACCGTTTCAATAAAAAATTAACATTATAATATAATATTTTATAGTTAATTTGTTCAACGCCATGTAAAGCAATGATTGTGAAATTAAATTGCCCGCCAAGGCAGGCAAGTGGCTTGCAAGTGACGGGAAAAGACGCAGTTAATTGCCTCTAAAGGAACTGTAGTTAGGCATAAACCTTTCTAGTTGGGATAGGCATTAAATATTTAGATATACAAAGATTGCTCTTGCTTTATACATGTGAAATTTGGTAAAGAACAAAGAAATCTCGGGCTTTGTTAAGTTCATTCTACTTTATATAGGAGCGTATTTTTTATGGTATAAAGGCCAACAGATGGGTCTTCTTATAGCAAGGAAAACACCGCCATCCATGGATAACCACGCTTCTGAACGCGCATTGTTTGTGTTGCCGGCTTTTTACCATCAAGCCATCGGAGGATATCGATCCTCACTCACTTAGCGAAACTCAGAAGAAGCACCGTTTGAAATACAACTACCTTTTCACGCTGAGTATTCTGTGAGACTGTAGTAATGCCTCGAAAGAGCGGGCCCAATTGTAATAGCAATGTTATTTCAAAATAATTGCAAGGTACTTAAATTTAAATAAATATTTATATATTATGTTATATAAAACATTGTATTATTTTTAAAAAATAGAGAAATATGAACTGCGATGATATTTCACCAGTAATTTTAGTTTTTTTAATTTTAATTTAATTTGTTAATTGTGAAAATTATAAATATACTAATAAGAATTTATTAATTTAAAATACACACGAGTATACGACCATCAACGGTACTGGGATGCTGCGCATCATTAATATTTATACATCTGCAATGTACATTAATTTTTAAAAATATGCCGAAAACTGTTAATAAAATTTAGCAAAATTTTGTATATGACAATGAAGATATAAGCCAAAGTATATTTGAAAATAAATATACATAATAATATGTTTTACACTCGCGGGAGAGCCATGCTACAGCATATGCTAACGCACTAATTGGGCCGGTTCGTCCGAAGTTATACCACGGGCTCACAGAATACTCGTCGTGAATTGGTAGTTGTACTTGAAACGATGCTTCTACTGTATTTCGCTGAATGAAGGAAGATATCCGAGGTCCTTAAAAATGCCATCTAAGTGACGTAAAAGCCGGCAACAAAAGGGTTGTCCATGGGCGGCGGTGTTCTTTTACCATATTGACCCATCTTCTCCATTCCGTTTTACCATAAAAACATAGCAATCAATAATAAGTTCAAATTAATGTTTGTCATGATATGATTTAGTGTACTACTATTGACTAAAAATCCCTCTACACAGAATATTTGGATGCCACCAAAACTGCCTATTAAGAAGTCGCAAGCTGATATACCCTTAGGTTTATTATACATGTGCGCTTGGAAACATAATTCTTTTTTAATAAGTTATTTTTGTTATGAATTCGACGTGAGTGTTTGAATTTTTCCTTTTTTCGTATCATATCTCGTCATACAGATGATTTGGTTGAATGAGATGTCAAACTAAATGATCGCTCAAAGTAGTAAACACAATTTTATTATAGATTTATATTAAGATTTTTAAAATGTTTAGTTTTAAGGATTAGAATAGTTACAAAAAATTACATTTTTGCTAAAAACTCGATAAAATATGAATCCCTTATTGGTAAAAATTTTTTTAAATTAAATACATCACAATTTTTTTTTATCAGAAATATATTTAATGATTGCACATCGTAATAAATGATTTTTGACTTTTTAAAGCATTCATCATCATCATCATCATCAGCCCATCTAAATCCACATAAAGCATTATCAGGTGTTTTTTATAAAATATTTTTTATATTGTAGGCTTTCTCCTTTCCTTATCCATGACGTTTCTGTTGAGCTTATGTACCTATTTTGGGCGTATATTAGTTTTTTATAACTAAAATAATGATTTATTTAATATTTTTAGCTCATGTTTTGCCACTCTAAAAGCAACCCTAATGCTGAACATGATCCTCATACTCTCACTACATCCTCTCTGAGTCAATCCCTCATACTATCCTCATACATGAGGGATTGACTCAGAGATGGAGAGAGAATTCATTCTTGTAATTCACGACGTTTAATTCACTTAGTTTTGATAGAGCCGTATTTCAGTATGTTAATAAAAATATTAATATTTTATTAAGGTAGTTTAAGTATAAATTACAAATCAACTTCATGAAAAGTTCTATAAGAAAAGTTATTATGATCTTATTAAATCAATTACGTCAATATCAATTACATGAATTCATACATTTAGAAGACGATATATTCATGTTAGAATTAATATGTGTCAAAAATATCTCCTTAAATATAAAAGTACCTACCTACTGTATAAAATGCCTAAGGTTTTAAAAAATCAAAAAAATTTGGCACTTTGCCGGTGTTACGGAAAATTGTTTCCCTCTATCTAAAAGAGGATACAAGGAAATTTTCCTTTTTAGCCTTCCCAGCTGAATGGGAAAGCGGGAAAAACATCGAAATTTCATGAACTACTAACATTCAAAATAAGTTTTTTAAATCTTTTATATTCACGAGAATATAAATTAAATGAAATATTTTATTGAGTATTTTTAATTGTAAGAAATCAAATAAACCACATACTTATACACTTAGTTTAATACAGGAATACTAAATTTTAAACCACTTTCATTTTTATATTTTTGAGAGTATAGCTGATTTGAATTTGTTGTTGGGGCCAACAATTTTGCCGTTGCTAAATGTCTAACACATTTATAAAATATAAGATCTTAAAAAAGTATGGACCATTATCAGTATATTATATTATATTTAATAAAAAAAACTCTAGAAAGAATATAATTTAACTTGAAAATTCAATATCTAACGGTATAACAACCGCCAAAAAATAATTACGTAATAAATTTCGTGTCTTCACTGATCCCGGGCGAAACCGTCTTAGTTCGCAGATATTTAATACGAATTCCAAAAATCCGAGGAGGGAAACAAATACTTGCTTTAAACAATATTACCTATATAAAAGTGTCGTGGCCAAATGGTCTTGTAAGCTACCGTAAAATCATTCAGTCACCCGTGGGAGAGCCATGTTGAAGCATTTGCTGATGCATAAATTAGGCCGAATCGTCTGAATTAACTGTAATCTGTAAACGGGTTTACAGAATATTAGCATGAAACTAAAGCAACCAAAAAGCCAGCAACACATTGAACAATATATTTCTATACTGACTACTGATACCTTATATAAAGGTAATGTTTTCAATATTTGTTTGTTAAATTATTTAAAAGATGCAAACCAGCATAGTCACTGTACTATTTTTAAATTTAGAACAGTTTCCAAACTTACCTGACAATCAAACGGAAGGTTTCGCACCTGACCTGCTATCCGATATGAGGCGAAGATTTGACTCGATGCCAAGTTATGCTAGAGTTATCGCAATTGTTATATTTGCTTACGGACAGTTGTCACAGAGTTTTTCTCTATTTTATTGTTTTGTAAATACGGTGAAAAACGAGCCGGTGTCTCACCTCGGATAAGCTTGCAGGGCCACGTGTGAGTTTGTCTTCTATAGATATGTCCTTATAGACACGTAGTTACGCTCTATTTTCAAAGGTCCCCAAATCATAATGCTTTGGAAATACCTTTGCAGACAGCTGATTCATTTTGATTTATATATCTCATTGCTGCAGCACTTTTTAAAAATATTTTAACAAGATATGGATTTTCAATCAGCAAATAAATCTTTTTTTATAGTATAGCGGATAAAAGAGCAGGTGGGTCTCCTATATGGTGAGAGAATACTGCCACCCTACGACAACCACGCCACAGTCATTGGTTGTGTTGCCGGCTTTTTAAGCCACTTAAGCGGCGATTTTAATGTCCTCCGATAATGTTACTTACTCTGAAAAACACAGTATAAGTACCGTTTAAGTATTTTGTGGGCCTGTGGTATCACTTAAGACGAACCGGCCCAATAAGTGCGTCAGCATAGGCTTCAGCATGGCTCTCCCAAGGGTGCGACACTATTAAGAAACTCGTCCGGCCACTTTATAGCCCTTCCAGAGACCGAATAAATTATAAATTAAATTATAATTGACCGGACAGGGATTCGAACCCGATACATCTCGCGTCATTGTACCCTTTTAAAACCATTAAGCTACGAGGCTCTCAAGCTTATAATATTTCTATATACTAACCTTACTAAAAAAGTTTTTATTAACAACTAACTTCCCCGACAGACTTAGTTCTGTCAAAGTGTTTTGCAATTGTTTTAATATATTTTGTATGAGAAAATGTTATTTTTACTACATATTTTCCTACCAATTTGATATATTTTTATCCTTATAAACTTTCCTTGTACCTTGACAAAAATAATAAAATACAAATTGCCCGAATCGTCTTTCTCAAGTTTTGTGCTTTGAAACACATTTGGGAACTCACTTTTATTTATTTCATCATCAGCCCATCCAAATTCACTGCTGGACATAGGCCTCCCCCAAAGACGCCCACCCGCTGCGATCTTGAGCGATCTGGATCCAGCGGTTGCCCGC
>DWCF01003459.1:0-19568 GCA_018230265.1 Delias oraia
AAACATCCATCGGAACAAACTTTCGTTTTTATTAAGCACAAATAAGTAAAAAGCAGGAATAATTTCACTGTATTATCTTCACTATAATTTGAATTTGATTTACACTTCGGGCCACGTAACACGTGGTTGGCTATGCTAACACCAAAAATTAAAAAGAAGTTTCCTACAAAATAAATTTAATTTATACTTTAGCCTCAATAACACGTGGTAATCGTGCCATTGAATTGTTACTTATATGACACGGTTGTCGGTTTACCATGGCAGTGCCATCTATAGATTACTTCCTCAATCCAGTCGAAAAGTATCGACATCTGTTAAATGCGACAAAATAAAATTGCGACTTTAATTAAAGATCTAAGCTAACCTATCTCTCAAGTTGGACCAAACTGCATATTGCGTGCAAATTTGAACGAAATCTATTAAGCGATTTAGGAGTCCATCGCGGACAAACATCGTGACAGGAGATTTATATATATTAAGATAAGATAGAGAAATTAGTATTTCTTCAATTGAACTTGGTCAGGCTTAGTGCTGTCACTGTCTATGAACGAAATGTCATGATGTTTTAATGGCGATGCCGTCTAGAAACATAATGGCCGTACAGAGTGAATAAATTTTTAGTTAAAATAAAACCTAAATATAATTTATAATTTGTGTGAATTGGGAGGTGTAATTAATAGACTTTTATTGTTATTTCTCTACTTTTAGAGAAATAAATTCAAATTTATTTTTACATAAATAACTTATTTTTGTATAAAAATTAGAATTATTTTTGTTCAGAATTTTTTAATTTGTTCAGAGTACGGGGTTAATATTTCACCCGTGGAAGACCCATGTTGAAGCTTATGCAGACACACTAAATGGGCCGGCTCACCCGAAGCGATACCACGGGCTCACAAAATACTCAACGTGAAACGGAACTTATATTGTATTTTGCTGAGTGAGTGAGCATATAAAAACGCCGCTTAAGTTGCGTAAAAAAGCTGGCAACACAACCAGTGCGCGGACTGTGGCGCTCCGTCGTCCGCTGTACTAGAAAAAAAATATCTCTCAATTCGTTTTTATTATATTTTGTTATAATGATTAATTTGTGCTCTGTTTTAAGATCACTTTTATAATAGATAGATCTTGTAGCAGATTACAGAGAATTGTTGTATCATAAACCATTTTATCTAGATAATTTCATAAATAAATATATACATTTCTATTGAAAATATTTATTATCCCATGACATATGCTTAGATTAAGATTATATGTTCAGCTTTCTTTTATGTCATATTTATTGCTAGGAAATTTATGAATTGTTATAAAATAACATTCAAAAATTTAATAAGCTTCTAAAGATGATTTTCAAAGTAATTTTTTCGCTAAAAACCTCACAGACATCATCAAAAGACAAAGTACTGCAAGAAAATATCTTCATGTTAAAAGATTGACAGTATACTCAAGCCTTTAAGGCGATATTGACGGCAATCCACAAGTATTTTCTGTACAAAAACATTTTTATAGATTACTTAAACATTTTTATTAAATCTTCTATATCCAAACATAATATATTATTTTCACCTTCAACATTGAGAATTCATGTTTCACGCACATTCATTACGTACAAAGTAGAACCTTTTCTTTAGAAATGTAACGATAAAAGAAATGGAAAAAGGATTTTCTTTTATTTTTTTAACGACAAACATATACTAACACTATCAGATTCCGTGACTGTAGTTTCTATGGCTGTTAAAGAAAAAAGAAATCTTGATAGAGCCGATAATACTTTAAAACTCTGAATTTAGTTTTACAATTTCTTTAAATTAAAAAATATATATATGTTTCTTAAATCAAACAAGATTGTATTGTATACTGAGAAAATAATATACAGCACTCCGTAAGTTACAGTTTAACACGCAAAATCTAATCAGTTATAATAAATATTAGAATAAAAATGCAAGTCAGATTTGGACAGACTAAATAGAAGACGGTACGGTAAATACAATTTTTATTGTATAACAGGCAACGTAGCAGGAGGTTCTTTCCTGTGGTAAGAGAACTCGGCCGCCCATAGGCAATCGCACCACTATCCAGGCTTTAGATGTGTTACTGATTTAGATCACTTAAGCGACATAATGAGCCTCCGATATCCTCTCTCATTCATCAAAAGACAATACAAGTACTATTTTAGGCTGGTATTTTGTGAGCCCATGGTATTACGTTGGACTACCCGATCCAATTAGTGGGTCAACATACTTCAGCATCGCTGTATATGTGTTAAAATATATTATGTTCTATATAGTTATAGAAATCTGAGCACAAATGCACATGCTACTTTACTGACAACTGACACTCAACTGACATATGACAGTTTGACAGTTGGTTTCGGATATCAGACAATGAATATCATTTCATCAACAGTCACAAACTCAACAATTAATAATTTATAAGGATATAGAGAAACAATTAACAAAGGCCTTTAGTTATTGGTTTCGTATAGTTAGGGCAATAGATACTACCAGCAGTATTTAAAAAAGAGAACGAACTCAAGCGCATGTAAATTACATGAAATTTGAGAAGAAACAAGTTTTGACAATTGACGTATAAGAATTGTTAATTTAAAGAGGTATATATGTATGCTAAAGCTAAGTAATTACGAAAATAATTTGTAATGGGTGTGTTAATTCACAATAAATATACATTTATGTATAAGTAATTGTAATTAAATTATTAACTTTTTAATTTCTGCAGATAAATAATAAAAAAATACTTATTTTTCTATTCATACTATTGACAAGGAGGATATCTTGATTAATTTAAAATATAGCAAACAACATAGTAACGTACTTGAATGCCCTAATTCCTGTGATTACTATTTCTTACTGAGTATTCTCGCTGCTAAAGTAAATTAAATTAATTAAAGTACATTTGGGTTATATACTTCAACATGGCTCTCCCATGGGAGAAAATTTATTCAACAAAAAGTTTAATATTACACGTTGCTCGTATATAATCATAATTAATTTTAATTACTGTCACACGTGACATTGGCTTACCTCAGTGTAAATATAACAGAGGTCCTCGCCAAGTATTTTCTAATATACACCTCACCCTTTCAAGAAACTATTATTATGGAAGATAAAAGAGAAAGTTTGACAAATGACAAAGTTATTCCACAACTTTCAACTGTTGTGAGTGCTCTGTGCGTCTTGGCAAACATCCAAGCTTGGTTTATTAAGCATCTTGCACGTTGACGAATTAATTTCGGGAACGATTGTTTGAAAAGCATCACGCTTCAGTGTATTCATAATTAGTGGTAATGGAAATTATTTAATATTTATAATAGGATTTTTTATATTTTTTTGTTTTTTGTTTACGTATCAAAAACGAGCATCCATCTATGGACAACTCAGGCTTTGCAGAGCGGCAGATGCGTTGCAAGTCTTTTTCGAATAGGTAACGGTCCTTTTTTAAAGGATCCCAATTCCTATAGGTTTGGAATCATCTCAGCAGGCATCTGGCTCCAAAGAGTTGAATAAAAACATAGTTCATATTTAGCTACTGAATAATGTAAAAACCCCATATATGAGCTGTCTTGTAAGTATGAATTATATCATATTGCAGAAAAAATTATTTATTCTATAGCAGACAACGGATCAGGTGGATCTCCTATATGATAAGAGTGAACCGCCCATGAACAACCACGCCACATTGGTTGTGTTGCCTGCTTTTTACGCCGCTTAAGCGACACTTTTAAGGGCCTCCGATATCTTCACTCACTCTACGAAACACATTAAAAGTACCGTATAACACGGATTATTCTGTGAGCCCGTGATATCACTTAGGACCAGTTAGTGCATCAGCATGTTTCAGAATGGCTCTCCTACGCGTGTGACATTATTAAGACACTCGCTCAGGCACTGTCAAACCCTTGCAGAGACCGAATAAATTGTAAATTAAATTATAATTGTCCGGACCGGGATTCGAACCCGATACCTCTCGCTTCGTGATACCCTCTTTAAAACCTCATGCGTTTTAAAAAATTAGTAAATGCCTAAGGAGCCTACTGGCTCCTCTATGGTAAGAGATCACCGCCGGCCATCGACAACTTCGCCACAAACAGCACTCTGGTTGTGTTGCCGACTTTTAACGCCGCTTGAGTAGTATTCATTAGCCTCCGATCACTCACGCAGTGAAACATAATACAAATATTGATTCACGCTGGTATTCTATAAGTCTTTATTATCACGAGCAGGTCCAATTTGTGCATCTGCATATGCTTCAGCATGACTCTTTCACGTGTAGAGCAATGTTAAGTGTCGGCCCATAACTGTGAAGCACTTCCAAAGACCGAATTCATTATAAACTTTTATCCAGATCGGGGTTCTAAACCCTTAACTTTAAGCTGACAACACAGCTTCACTTTATTAATTTTAGTAAAGAATTAATCCATTGCAAACCACATTAAATTGTTTCCACGCAATTGTGGTACAATATATTGCCATTTAGGCTTGCGGGCTCAAATATGGTGAGATTCATCGTTGCGTTACAAATTGCTGTAACACATATTTAATTAATATAATTCGTTGAAAGCGCTATTAGATTACGTGGGAGATCCATGCTGAAGCATATGCTGACGCACAAATTGGGCCGGCTCGTCCGAAGTGATACAACGGGATCAAAGAATACTCAGCGTGAAACGGTACTTGTAATGTGTTTCGCAGAGTGAAAAGTGCCGCTTAAGCGGTGTAAAAAGCCAGCAATACAACCAATGCGCGGAGTGTGGCGCGGTTGCTCATGGGCGGCGGTGTTCTCTTACCATATTGGTGACCCACCTGCACCGTTGTCCGCTATACTATAAAAAAATATTTGAAAAATTGGTTTGAAAAATATTTAAATCATTAATTTAAAGAAAACCTCTTTAGAGTAAATGTTATAATTTTTCCTTAGTTTGTCTTTGACAAATGGTGACATTGATGATTATGATTTGTGACATTGAATTGCATGTTTTATTTTTATATTAATAGAATATAGATTCTATATTGAATTTACAGAGTCTAAAATGCATTGAAATATTTAGTCTAAAAACAGATTATGACGTTGTTTTTTTTAATTATTTGATTATTTCAATGCAATCCTACGTGATACAGGAATGTTAAATCTCACACTGAGATCTGACACCACAATATATACGGAGTCAGTAATGTTCTGTACTCGGACAAAAGACCCGACATATACGTCGGAGAAACTGACACACTTGTATCTGTGGTCTTTGTCTATTATCTCTACCTATTAAAAGATAATACAAACCAGTCTTGTTTTGTCTCTGCTCTAGATAAAAATAATATGACATGTAGTGTTGCCCAAATGCAAGGCTTAGCTTAATCTTGGTCTTGCGCCAATACACTTGGTATTGGTCTTGGTATTGCGCAGAGACTTGCAAGTCTTGAAATTACCTATTAGACTATCAATATTTATTAAAGTTTACATCAGATCTTAGAAAAACCTATCAGAATAGGAACATTTTGAGCTTGAATTAGCATATCCAAGTAAGAAAAAGTAGGTAGTAAAGACCATGCAGATTTATAAAATATGTCTAAAGATTTAATGATAAATTCCAAAAATACTGCCAAAAAAAATTGATGCAAGACACAAGAGTCTTGTTCTTGCTCAAATCTTACACGGTCAGTCTTGATCTTGCTAAAATTAGGCGGTCTTGGTCTTGCATTTGGGCAAAACTAATGACATTTCTCAAAATAACTTAATTCAAAGGAACTTTTTAACATTATAAGCAAATATAACAAAAAATCTTATATGTTTGTAACAAAAGGTATATTTTTTTTTAAATTGGCAAGCAAAGGAGAAAAGCTCATTGACTCTGGTAGTCCCTTTTGGATCAAAGGTGCGTTGCCGGCCTTTACATTAAATAAGTATTTAACTATCCTAAGTATTCAAAACAACATAAACTTATATACTTTATTCAATAAAAAACCACAATCAATATATATAAATCTGATTATTCCATTTAGTTCAAATTTTGAAGATATAGATATTTCATCTATATATAAAAATGAATGCCATTTTTCTTTATCAGTTTATAAATCAAGAACACACTCATCTATCCAAACCAAATTCTAATATTTTTTGGACTATGTAGTAGTATGTAGATGGTTTACGTGAAGTTTGCACAAAATCGGTTAAGCGGTTCTTAATCTATCACATTTTTGTAACAAAAGAATTCAATATATGGCGGATCATTTTGTTAATGGAGATTATCCTGTCAAATTGAAACTTATAAGTAGCGAAGCACGTATCGGCTCGCTAGTACTGTATGTTTTGCGTGTAACTTATAAATTGGAAAATTGGGCACGATATTGAAATTTTATAAGCCTGTCATTAAATTATATTTTTCCCTTAAAACTTCAGACAACTCTCTTCAAACATTTAACAAAATGACAAAATATAATTGGAGTTTCGTGCAACTGAGCTTAAAGCTGGTTATTTGGAACGAATTGTTCTTAAACTTGGCAGCGACGATTGAAAATGGATTTAATAAGTATTTCGGAAGGGCGGGATTTTATATTGTATATTGTTAAATTATCTTTTTTTTAAAATTTTATTATTACTAATAACGTTATTAGATACAAGACATAAAAGAATAGTGAAGCTTATAGTTCTAAAGATATGTTACCGTGAAATAAAAGAATTACATGTTCTGAATAAAAATGTATAGCCTATTCATTCTGTGTAAAAACTGGACAGTGGCCGGGCGAGTGTCTTAATACTATTTCATATATTGGAGAATAAGACGCACCACTTAACGTAATAATTGGGATATTTAAATTGATACAGCGGGCGCACAGAACACGAGCGTGAAACAGTACCGGCAACACACCCAAAGCGCGAAGAGTGGCATGGTGCTCCATGAGCGACGGTAATCTGTAAGCAAATGTAATGGAGGAAGCGGGTCACCTCCATGGTGACCCGCTTCCTCTATAACATTCTATACAAAGTAAAAAGTAGTGTAAAAAATATAAAGTAGTGTAACAATGTAATTTCTTATTTCATGGTGTTTGTTGCCAAAATCCTCCAAAATGAATCAATTGATTTTTTTAAAATTTTGTTTACACAGTTGGTAAACGTAGGTTTTTCGTTTGGGGGTGTATTTTTTTTAATATGCATGGATATCCAAGGGGAAGCTTATGTCCAGCAGTGGACATCTTACGGCTGAAATGATGATAAAACGGGTCTGATAAACGTTTTTTAACAAATAAAACATCTTATTTTTTTTAGTTCAACTTTTTTTATCATTCAACATGGAAAAATGTTGAAAAAAATATTAAATGTTCTTCTAGCACTGTCCCTTATTTTAATTTCGGTAGGAAAAAATTGTTGTGGTCAGCTAATTTCATTATAAAAATCGCTCCACAAAAACCACACAATTACATGAGATACATTTAGCGATGAAAATACTTAAACTAAATGAAGCCTCTATTACCCGTACAAGAACTACACACTAAAAAAACTGAGAATAACATAAAAATTAGGACTTACAACATACACTTAACATAAAGAAAAGCTATTCATTAGAATTTCATGTTGGCAATTATTCCCAGAAGCTAGCATAACCAGATAGATAGATAGATGTAGAGGTTTATTCCACTCATCAATAATTGTTTTTTTATCTCTCAGTTGAGCTCCACATAAATCACTGCAAGGGTGGTGAATAATCCCAGGTTTATGCAGGAATACTGACAGCAAAAAATCATCTCTGATATATAATTCATGGCAGTAAAAAATCTCTCGTTATGAATGTGGTATGTTGTAATAGAAGAAGTAATTCTTAATTTCTCAGCTACTCAGCCCATGGATATCCCTAGCCTGTAGTTGATTATACGTGCTGGCCTTTTTTTATAATATAGCGGGAAACGGAGCAGGTGGGTCTCCTATATCATAAGACAACACCGCCGCCCATGGACGATCACGCTACAGTTCGCGCATTGGTTGTGTTTCGCAGAGTGAGTGCGAATATCGAAGGTTCTTAAAACTGCCGCTTAAGCGACTTAAAAAGCCGACAACACAATGCGTGGACTGTGTTCTCTTATCATATAGGGCTCCCATCTGCTCCGTTGTTCGCTATATTATAAAAAAAAATTGAAAAGAATAACGCAGTATCAGTATTAAAGGGGTGATCAAAACTCTTCAATTAAGAGTGCATTCACAGGTTGTAATCAATATTCGTCACATTCTGAAGAGGTAATTTATAGTAAACGATGTCTTGGATAAAACATAACCATCACTCTCTATTCTTTTACTTATAACCGTAAAATCTAAAGATAACAAAAAACTTTTACGAAAGTTTAGTTACAAAAAAATCAGTAAATAAAATTTAAGATTCTTAATATTAAGTGAATAAAAATATATAAAGATTAATTTTTATGAAATTTCTTTTAGTTTTTGCTTTTTTTATTATGAATTTGGACTGGGTTTTTAATATACACTGGCTGGCGATTTCATACGTTATAAAAATAATTTTATCGGTTCTTATTCAACTGTAGATATTCTTGAATTTGTTTACCCCACAAGACTATTGTAGCCTTTTTGTACAGTATGTAGCCTGAATACAGATCAATAAAACTTTCTATGACCGGCAACTCATATCTGCAAGAGCCAGGGATGTCCATGGGCGGAATACCATTTATTCTAAATGAGCATTTTGCTCGTTTGCCACCGTGTAACAAGTCTAAAATAATACACATCAAATTGATAAGATCCTCTGTTTGTATAAATTAAAAAATACCGAATTTCATTTCCGTGTTCTATTAAAACTGTCATCACAATTTTGACAAGTAGTATAGCAATATATATTGAATTTATAGTAAGTACTCAGCCAAAAAGTTCGGCCATTATTGAATGACCTACATGAAAGCTAACCATACATTTAAATAATATATGCTGTCATTATGCCAAATACGAACCGACTATCGAACTACAATTACAAAACGTATATTATTAATATGTGGGTTTCATTAAACCCTGTAATTAAGCATACCTATCGCATACTTAGTTTTTCTGTATTTACTATTACTTCTTGCATATGCAAAATGTATCAAACGAATAACCTGATTTTAACATCCTACAAAAGACAGACGACCTTCTAGAGGTCGCTGGAAGACGCTGGATGCATGTAACCTCCGACAGATATGCATGGAGGTCCAAAGCGCAGGCCTATATCCGGCAGTAAATGTCCTACGGCTGAAATGATGATGATTTTCAAAGACAGATGTGTTCTTTTATCGGTTCATAGGCGGCATAGATAATTATATAACCCTTTCAGAACAAAAAGATCCACAAATAGTTAAACATACATATGATAGATAGGTTTATACCTATGATAGGATGATATTATAATTTTAAAAAATTAAAATCTACAATTTCGTATTAATTTAAAAAGTAAATTTTATTAAAGGGAAGATCACATTTTTAATCCTATCCTTGATTTAACTTCTTAATGACTTACGTTGTTTCTTTGAGTATCTGAGGTTACTGAAACCCTATCATATTATACCACTCAAGCGATGTACAAAGCCAAAACAACGAAAAAAGCTCATTGCTATGGATAATTTTAATAGTAGATACATAACTATACTATGTTGTAGTGACTGCCATATATGTTATATATACTTTGCTGTAATAAACATTATTTATTATTTTAAGGCCGGCATAGCACCCGCGACTTTCTAAGGGCTGTGGGTGTCCATGGGCGTAGGACCGCTTGGCCTAGGTGAGCTTCCTGCTCGTTTGTCACCGATTGTATAAAATATATATATTATTTAAACCTCTTACCACCAGAAGAACCATGTATCTCATTATTCGGTAAACAATTTAAAAAATAATTTAATGTGTATTAGTTTTAAGTTATAAAATTTAATAAAATATAGGTAATTTTGACGCCTAACTATTTCTTAAATTTTACATCATTATAATATGTTAAACCATAAATAAAAAATACATAATATTAATTGTAGGTAAGCCAAATACAAACTTGAGCTTTTAATTCCTTTTACTTAATTGCCGTGCTCCAGTTAACTTAAGACTTAAAACGCTATCTTTAAAATCTTCCCCAAGTTCAAAATCTAGGTTAAGTTAATAACATATCCTTGGAAAAAATTCGTTTCTTGTTTTTCCTTTTTTTCATATGACATCATCAAGAATGATGGATATTTGAATTATAAATCTGACTACTGTTCGTTTTTTATGATATAGCGGATAATGGAACTGGCGGGTCTTCTGTATGGTAAGACAACATTGTCGCCCATAGACAAACCTTAAAAAAAAACTAAGGCCTTTAAAAATGCCGCTTAAGCGGTATTAAAACCTGGAAACAACACAACCAATGTTCGGACTATCGCATGGTTGTCCATAGACCCGTCGTCTATGGGTGTCGGGTTTCTCTTACCATATAGGAGACCTACTTGTTCCGTTGTCCACAATAAAAAAAACTCTATCTACGTATAATTTAGAAATTAAATATCATCACATGGTTTGGCAATATTATATTAATTAATAAAATGATAAACCTTTGATTGATAGATTTCTCTTAGGTTTGTGGTTTACACAATTTTAAATGTTTAATTATTTTTCATTTCAGTATAATTCATTACAATGATAACTTTTGTATACATTACAATATCATAGAGCTGCTTTGATTTCGAGATAATTAATTGGAATTTAATTTGATAATTATAGCCATTCAACGAAATACAGTATAAGTACTGTTTGAGACTGGTATTCTATAAGCTCATGGTAATACTCTAACCAAACCGGTTTAATATGTGCATCAGCATGGGTTTAGTATGAGTAAAACATTTAAGGGTATTATTTTATACTATTAAGTTCTTTCAATAACAAAAATCTATAAATTAAATCGTAAATTCCATTCGGATCGGTGATCGAACCTATGACGTCACGTTAGCAAAACCGCACACCCAAAAGGCTCTAAGAATTAAAAACATTTTCTTATTAGTAAAAATATTTTTGTTTTGTAGTAACATTGTGTTATTAGGTCTTTATTGTATGATTAATTATAAAACCTATAAGGCTATAGCACTATTTTATTTCTATAAAAACGGTTGCAAACATGCACAACTCTAGCCCTTTCAGGGCCGTGGGTGAATTGCCGGACTTTTAGTAATATATATTCCCTTTTTTATAGTGTCCAAGTTGTGTTATAACCTATTTGATCATATCAATTTAAATTCTTCATATCTGTCGTAAAAGTTTATTATCAAAAAACATCTAGAAGTAACATATTTATGAAATAAAACCTATAACTAAGGTTTTAATAGGAAAACATTCGCTAGTCCTGACAAAAATCGCTTCAACTTACGTAAGCTACTATACTTACTTAACGTTGGATATAATTTAATTGCTCGTATAATTATATAATATGATATAATAAACACGTCGAACCAACTGAAACACAGAATAATAACACAGTACTATTGCTTCGTTATAATTTGGCGCGAACGCGTGTCAATTGTCAGTTAGAGGACACCAGCCAGGGCCTTCCGTGGTTTGTTTATGTGAATTGGGGAAGCGTGCAGCCCGGCTGGCCACTGCCGGCAAAGTAGGACCTCATGGTACAGCCTGCGCGCGCACCGACCTGCGTCAATTTTATTATGTAGGTGTAACTTTTGAGCGCATTAGGTGCGTGAACTTAAATTACTTGGTAAAGAATCGCTTTAAGTTTGATATTCAGTCGATTGGTTAAAGTAATGTAACTCGATTTTGATATTTGTTTTTTTTTATATAGTATAGCGGCCAACGGAGCAGGTGGGTCTCATATATGGTAAGAGAACACCGCCGCCCATGGACTACCACGCTACAGTCCGCGCATTGGTTGTGTTGCCGGCTTTTTACGCCACTTAAACGGTATTTTTAAAGGCCGCCGATGTCCTCACTCACTCAGCGAAACACATTACAAGTATCGTTTCACGTTGAGCATGTGTGTCCTTGGTATCACTTCGGACGAGCTCAATTAGTGCGTCAGCATATGCTTCAGAATGGCTCTCCCTAGGGTGCAAATATAACCTCAAAAAGAAAAAACATTTATACGATAAGATAACGAATATTTATTAATAAAATAAATGATAGAAATAACATTGAAAGAAAATCTCTGAACCACGCAAACTTACATTTAACTGATAATTTATTGGAACAATCTGTGTCTTGTGTAAACAATCTCAAGATAAAGGCGTTTTTACATTATTTTTCTTATTTATAAACAAATAATTTACTTTTGAAAACCTTTTAAGAACGCTGATTTACTGGAAATATGTTTTAACTATTTTTACCTTGTTACTGAGCATTTCTTGTTGCAGAAAAGAGACAATGATTAAGAATAAATTGAATTTTAATTTATTTTATAAGTTGAGTTGTAAATTAAGATTAAATTTAAAGTTTTTTATGTGTCATCCTAATTTTCATGTAATTATAGTTTAATTATATATTTTTACATAGACAATTTATAAGGTAGAACATTTTTGTTTAAACAAACAGACAAAGCCAATAGTTAAAATCTTAAGCGTAAAAATATAGATAACAAATGAATATGCTGACGTAATAATTTGGCCGGCTTGTCTGAAGTGAAACAAAGGACTCACAGAATACCAGATTGAGATAGTAATCGTATTTTGTGTTGCTATGTGAGGATACCAAAGGCTTGTTCAGTTATAAAGTTAATACTATATTATAAAGGAGCGTATAAAGCCAGCCACACACCCTAAACGTTTATTGTGGTATGTTTGTCTTTACAGTGACAATATCTGGTACGTAGGACACTTTCCTGATGCATTGACTGCTACGCAATTCTTTTTACTTTGAATTGTGACGAACTTCAAAAGAAGTTTAAATAAATTTGGAAATTTAATTAAAAAATTATCTAAATGTTTGTAATTATTTATTTGCTTTGAATCTTTTTTTATCGCTAAATGTACATTGTAAATTATGGAAATATTGTAAGGTTTAAAAATCAGTGATGTTGAAAAATTTACGATCTTAGCTAGTGTACAAGTGTTATCCAAGTTCAGTGCACAAATGCAAGACCAAGACCGTCTAATTTTAGCAAGACCAAGGCTGACCGTGGAAGATTTGAGCAAGAACAAGAATAAGTCAATTTTTGGTATTTTTTTGCCAGTACTTTTAGGAATTTCTCATTAAATCTTTAGACATTCATATCAAAATATTGCTATTCTGATACGTTTTCTAAGATCTGAGTAAATTTTAATAAATAAAAATAGTGTTATTGGTAATTACAAAACTTACAAGACTCTTGCTGCAAGACTAAGACCTATACCAGGAGTATTGGCGCAACATCAAGGCTAAATCTTGCATTTTTGCTACACTAGTGTACAGTCACTCTTACCTGATGACCCATTTATGCGTAAGGTCATATTGTAACTTGAAATATTGAAAAGACTCTCAAAAGTTTTCTTTTATTTGTTCAACGTAAGAAGTTTCGACCGATCCAAATATCACATTGGACAGGCTTTTCACCTTACTGAATTAAACTTGGATATCAAAATTCAAACGACTTTCACGGCATTAAATTATATATTTCATCATCATCATCATCATCAGCCTATTCAAGTCCACTGCTGGACATAGGCCTAATAAATAATATATATAAATATATATATTTATTTTATAAATATTGTAAAATATAAGTTATAATCGGTAAGTTAATATTCAAAGTCATAGTTATATAAATATTGGTAAAGTGTTTCAAGTTCTGTCTCGCTTTTACAGCAACAAATACACTTTGGCGAGAATGTGACAGAATAGACTATAAAAAGACACCCGCGGGAGAGCCATGCTGAAGCATTTGCTGACGCACTAATTGGGCCGGCCCGTCCGAAGCGATACCACGGCCTCACAGAATACTCAACGTGAAACGGTACTTGTACTGTGTTTTGCAGAGTGATTAATTATATTTGAGGCCCTTAAAAGTACCGCTTAAGCGACGAAAATGCTGGCCACATAACCAATGCGCGAACTGTGGCGCGGTTGTTCATGGGCGGCGGTATTTCTTACCACATAGGAGACCCACCTGCTCCGTTGTCCGCTATAGAATATAAAAAAGTAATCAATTAAAATAGAATTTACATGAATAGTAGTACTAAAATCAGTTTTATTTGAAATTTTTTTCATTTGTTTATTATGCTTAACTAATCTTGAGTAAAAAAATTAAATTTTTTAATTTTTTGGAATGCTAACCTACGAGCGATATATACGCTAAGTCAAATATGTGTTAGATTCGGAAAGTTACTTGGCCTAACGCTTCTTTACAGAGATATAACATCCCATAACGAATTTATTAGTTTCTAAATATTTTATAACTTAACAATAAATAATGGTGAACAAGACTTTACATTAGTAATTAAGTATCATTATTCAAATATTTTATCCGATGGGGAAGAAAGGTTCTCAAATGACGACCGCGTACCGGAAAACGCAGAGTGGGACGTCCCGCCATGCGATGGAAAGCCGATCTCACCAAGGTCGCGGGCAACCGCTGGACCCAGATCGCTCAAGATCGTAACAGATGGGCGTCTTTGGGTGTGGCCCATATCCAGCAGTGGACTTGAATAGGCTGATGATGATGATATGATTCAAATAATATTTTGTTTAAAAGGTATACGCTGTCGGCAAAACAAAAATTCTTAGGTGAACTGACAGCTGAAGCTGACATCTTTACGCGAGCTGGGTGGAGAGCGGGGCAGCTTTTTGGGAGTTTTACACGACTAGCGCAAGGGCGTCTCCTATAAGAATCGAACCTCGGCTTCAACCATCGTGGGAATTTGGGTTTATCAAATTTAACTAATATAACACGAGAAATATATATTTTATTTATACTGCCATCTATTGATTAAATAAGATATTACAGAGAAAGTACAACGAGAAGAGTTGAATACTGGGAGCACAATCCGGAACCATTTTTGTCTTTTTCATAGTCCACAAAACTGAAACTAGATGGCGTTAAAATATATTATTTTTGTAAATGATTTTTTATAAACTAAACGTTTTTACACGTCACATATGATTTTCTGTCATAATTTACGTAAATATCATTATACTGACATTAGCAAATATGTGACCTCTAGCCACAGAAGCCAAAATATAAGGTCTATTATTCACTATTTTTTGGACAACTGCGCCACAGTCCACATTGATTGGGTTGCCGGCTTTTTTGTCACGAAAGCGGCATTTTCCGATATCCTCATTCACTTACCGAAACATAGTAGAAGTTCTATTTCAAATACAACTACCATTTCACGTTGAGTATATGTGACCCCGTGGTATCACTTCGGACAAGCCGGCCCAATAGTGCATCGCATGATTCAGCTTGGTGAAAACTTGTTTAGCTCCTGATTTTTATCAAAAAAATACAGTGAAGAGGCATTGTTATATATATAATAGCATCTGTTCTAGTTAGCATTAAACCCGTCAACGGTGACAGAATAATGTCTGGGGAGCACTCCGTTGCGTGTCGACGTTTCACAGTAAATCTAATTTGCATGATCGGATTAGGCATCGCTGTATTGTGGGCTTCAATCCCTCATCCCGCGTTTCTATAATTAATTTATTCTCATACAACTGAAACTAGTTAAAATCTATGATTGTATTGCTTCAAGTACACTTCAAGCTACAAAAAACTAAAGAAATTAAAGCAATGGGAAAACATTTCGCCATATTTTTTTTTATGGAAGCGGTGGCAAACGAACATGAGGCTCAACTAGGATAAGTGATTCTCCGCCTCTGGACACCCCTAGCCTTTGTCAAGCCGAGGGTGTAATTTTTTATTATATAGCGTACAACGGAGCAGGTGCGTCTCCTATATAGTAAGGGAACCCCGCCGGATTTAAACGCCGTTTAAGCGGCATTTTTAAGGGCCTCCGATATCCGAGTAAAGATATCCTTACTCACTCTGCGAAACAGTGTACGTGCCGTTTCACGCTAAGTATTGTAAGCCCGTGGTATCAGACGAGCCTGCCCAAATAGTAGGTCAGCATTTGCTTCAGTATGGCTCGACAGTAAGACACTCGCTCGGTCACTGTCAAGCCCTTCCAGAGGCCGACTAAATTATAACTGGCCGAAACGAGATTCGAACCCCTCGAGGCCCTCTGCCCGCTCTTAAAGGATACGTACCTATGCTCTCACTTTGAATGTACCCAACTCGTATTTGTTTGGAATTACCACTGCATGAAGATGATTTCTGATTGATGATGATGATAATGATGGTGATAAAAATAATATGTGCATACAAGGTTAAATTACGAGTTTTGTGTATTTTTAATGACAAATTATATATTGGCCCACCCTTTACACTTAAGATGAAAAATATATATTAACTGATTCTCAAACCTACATATTATATCTACAAGCAAAATTTCCGAAAATCAGTGGAATCCTTTGGGTAGAGCTCGGCAATATACACCGTGACACGAGAATTTTTCAATAAGATAAATTCCAGCAAAATAAAAGCCATTTTTTTGCGTTGCATTTCAAAATACGATAAAATTTTGGTATTTTTGTTAGGTATTGGAAATTTCACGCAGATTCAATTGAATATAATATTATAATATTCTCACAGAATAGTCAGCGTGTAACGGTACTTGTACTGTGTTCCGCTTAGTGGCGAGGATATCGGAGGCCTTTAAAATTGCCGCTTAAGTGGCGTAAAAAGTCGGCAACCCTATTAATGTGCGGACTGTGGCGCGGTGGTTCATGGGCGGCGGTGTTCTCTTACCATATAGGTGACACACCTGCTCCGTTGTCCGCTATAGAATAATAAAAAAATCTTAGTTCCAAATATTATATTATATATGAGTAAAATAATAATTTCATCTTTTCTGCAATATTTATTCCGCCTTAGTGTATTAAAAATGAATTGCAAATTATATTTAATAGAATCTAGAATATATATTGAATATTTAAGATTTTATTTATTTTTGCTTTATTGTGCCCTGTTGTCTAAGTTTAACAATCGTTTTTCATGATAGTGAAAATAAATAAAGCACACGGAAAGGTATGGGTGGGGAAGTAATCTAGCAATTCTAAAGTAAGCGGGTAATTCTAATAAAATCCCAGAGCTTTGACCCGGAACGGGGAGTAATTTTCTTTCAGCGACAGCCATCTTATTATTTTTGTTTACGGGAACATTTAAATTACAGCAATTGTAAAAAAAACTGTCTTTACACCCAACAAATCATAAAAATTAACGTTGTATTAATAAGGCTTCTAAAATATATAAAATTGGCAGCTATATTTTGTATCAAGTAGCATCAGTACTAGTTTTTTTATTTATAATATAGCGAACAATGGATTAGGCAGGTCTCCTATATGGTAAGAAAATACTGCTGCCTAGGAACAACCGCGCCACAGTCCGCGAATTGCTTGTGCAGCCGGTTGTGTGCGGCACTTTTAAGGGCATCCGATATTATCACTGACTCTGCGAAACACAGTACAAGTACCGTTTCAGTCTGAGTATTCTATGAGCCCGTGGCATCACTTCGGACGAGCCAGCCCAATTAGTGCGTCAGCATATGCTTCACCATGACTCTCCCAAGGATGAAAAGATAGGTTATAGGATGTTCACGTGGTCTTGTATTCAATTATATATTTCTTTTTTGTATAGTCAAAACGAATTCTGGAAGTTAAAAGATATAATTAATTAACGGAATTAATAAATATAAAAATTACGTAAAATAATTTATGCGATTTTTTGCAAGCTAGGACAGTGTCGTGAAATAAAAGTATTTTGAATCAATATATTGTAAGTTTATTAAGTTGAATTCTTTAAGTTGGTCTCAAGCCAAGTATTTATGACACGAATAAAGGAAAAAAGTGTGAGACAATTTTCTGTAACGAGCTGAACGCTTTGCGAGAATAGTATTATTTTGCTTTTTTGATACAACATACGGCCATTTGAGCGCGTTTGAATATTTTATTGCATTACAGGAAAATGAGAAGGCGTGCTTCCTCTATGGTAAGAAATCATCGCTGCTCATGAACAACAGCACCATAATCCTCCAATCTCACGTTCTTCGGTCTTTAAGCCGCTTCAAAGATATAATTTCACGGGCTTCCAATATCCTCACTCATCGAAACAGTACAAGTATTATTTCACACAGGTTTTCTGTGAGGCTGTGATAATATTTCGGTCGATCTGACTCAATTAGTGCGTCAGCATTTGTTTGAAAATATCTCTCTCGCGGGTGAGGCAGTGTTAAGAAACGCCGTGCGTCAAGCCCTTCCAAAGACGTAATAAATTTTCCATTTAAACCGGGTTTTGAACCTGGTAGCTTACAAACCGCTCGGCCACGAGGTTTTAAATCATTTTATTTTAAAAATTGGCAAGCAAGTCTTTTGATCCTAAAGATCATCGTTGCTTATGGAAATTAGAATCCCAGTTTCCGGCAACTCAATTGTAGTTTTGCTGTGTTCTGCATATCATGTTTTTGCATTTCTGTGTAAGTAGTGTGAATTTCATCGTTCGCCTGACATTTTGTAAAATAAACTATCATAAAAATTAGAACAAATAAATTACTACCCACTGAAGAGGTATAGAGTCTAGAGTTATATTGCATTCGTTTTGAATGTTGTTATTACCAGTTCAATAGGTTATCATAAACTCTGTTATTTCCCTTGGGTTGGAGGGGGTGACTTGGGGAGGCTCATTTTCACTTCCTCGCGCTTAAGTTAACAGGCAGCCTAATATCTTTTCGATATCAAAGGTTGTATGAGATAGGTTTATTACACTTTTATCGCATTTGTTTGGGCTTACTTCCTCACCTTGAACTATAATATTATATGTTCAATCTTTTTTATGGTATAGCAGACTACGGGGCAGGTGGGTCTCCTATATGATAACATAACACCACCGCCCATCACCAACCGTACCACAGTCTGTTCATTGATTGTATAGCTGACTTTTTACGCCATTAATTTTTAAGCATTTTTAAGGGCCTCCGATATACTCACTCAGCGAAACACAGTAGAAGGACCGTTTCAAATACAACTATCATTTCACGCTGAGTATTCTGTGAGTCCATTGTATCACTACAGTTAATCCGGCCCAATTAGTGCATTAGCATATGCTTTAGCATAAGTCTCCCACGGGTGAGACAAAATTAAAACAGTCAATCGAAAAGATTACTTCAGTATATCGGTTATAATTTTTTACCATTTTCGTTCAATTATTATAGTAAAATTGTAAGAATGACAGTTGATTTTGACGTCATTGTTGTATCGGAGTGTGTTGTGAAGAATAAATTAGTTAAATTATTGCAGAATGCTTTCATCTTCAGCATCATCATTTCAGCCGTAAGACCACCACTGCTGGACATAGGCTTCCCCCTTTGGACCTCCATGCATACCTGTCGGAGGCGATCTGCATCCAGCGTTTTTCGGCGACCTTAATAAGGTCGTGGTTCGTAAAACACAAAACTACAGAAGAGAATCATTTAAAGTTGATAATGATTTTACTTCAAAAAATCAAAACGTGGCGGACTCGCCAAACT
>DWCF01003460.1:0-19563 GCA_018230265.1 Delias oraia
TTTATTATTCATACCAACGATTTGCGATAAAATCTAAGTTACTTAACTAGGTATAAGAATATTATAATTATGGCGGCCGCCTTGTAATTATATTTTTTAATTTATCTTCCTTAGCGAATACAATGGAGGCGCCACCCTGCCACCGAAGCGCTTCCTTCTTATGCTGAATATTGTATCAGGCCGCTAAAAAAAAGGAAAGAGCTTTAATTACGAACACGCGGCCCTTGCCTACGCAGTAAATAATTAATGGCGTCTTTCTCTTGTCCCGAAGTCAACGTGGCCCGTGGACTACAATCGCTTCTACATTACTAATTACAAGTAATTAGACTAGTAATTATCAGAGTAGCATTTAAATTTAAACATATACCTCAACGACTGGATCATTATAAAGCTCTATTTTCATTAAAGACCAAAAATTACTATTGAATTAAGGTAGACTGAAACCATGAACTATAATTTATAACTAAGACATACATTAATTAATGACAGAACTAATTAGAAGCTGACTAATAGTAGATCTTTTCAATATTTAAATAATTTTTAGAATCGCTATACTAAAAGTTTTTTTTTAAATACAATAACGCAAAACTAGTAATATTAATTGCAACTACAGATAACATTAAAAAGTTTTGATCTATATTTCACAATATTTTATGTCATAGAGTATGGAGTATCATACGACAATATGATACTTTTTAATTTTGATTTATTACTTTAAAACATTTACAAATTAAGCCCAGTAACTGCAGTACTTAGCGCGAGACAAAGTATAAAGTGTCGCCCCCATCCACCCGCTAAAAAACGTCTCTAATATTCTTTTAGAAACGGTGGCATTTACGGGCTATATTTTATCATGAATTTGCATACGCTCCTTTTTTTCGTTACCCGTCCTCTATTTTATGGGTGAGTTTTTTTCTAAGGGCCAAGTACAAAAGGGTAAAACATGGGAGAACATTTGATAATTAAATTGCAACGCGAGCTCGTTCGCGTATCCCGAGTCATGCGGTTACTGCCTACTTACAATTCATTCTATATGTACATTCTGCTACCTATTTGTAAGGCAATTTAAAAAGATCTTTTTTATAAACCATTTTTACATACAAACATACTAAATTGTACATTAATATGACGCGATTTTCTTATATACCTAACGTGGTAATTCTTATTTGAAGCCATATATACTCTTATCAATTAACTTAATATAATTATTATAAAAGACATATTTTATTATTTAAATTTTGTACAAAAGACAATAGAATAATTAACGTTCTGTTTCATAACTTTGTAATAAAGATTTAATAGAACTTTGTCTCTCCGTCAACTTTGTTTCATAATTTAACTAACAAATTAGGAGAAATCTTACCCTGCTCTAAGTCAAATTACCATAATTGCTAATCAAACGTTGTAGAAGCAGCCGCGGCGTCGCTTCGTACTAATTATGAATTCTAATTTCCTCTCTTGTCTAACAGCCTATTGAATTTGTAAATTCTTACCCCGCTGCTATCAGATGAATCTAAACATTACACGATAACTGTAGCAAGATATTGTGAACATAGTTAATTAATTTATATACTATCTAATTCAGGATTACCTATAGATAAAAGACAAATATAGTTTATAGTTAACAAATTAAAGAGATACTAAATTAATTAAAATTATCATCCTAATTTGGACAAAATATAAATCCTAAAATTAATATGTATAATGGTAAATTTGATAACTGAATGACAGTTTTGCGCTAAAAGCTTATTCTCCTCTAAATGAAACCGAGTACTTTGGTGATTTTATGAGAAATATCTCTTCAAAACTTCAAAACAGCTTTTCTTTTCAGAAAAACTTATTAAGATCAAAAGTATTCCGAAGCAGTGTTGCGTGTTTTTTTAATTCCCTTACAAGTCTACTTACCTAACACGGGTTCCAATTAAACGCGGGCGACAGGTTTAAAATGCGAAGTTGAGGAAAATATCAGAAAACAGGGAAATATGCTCGTGTTTACGAAAAGCTCCTCGGGCAAATATTATCGCGCGACGAGTGCGATCAAATATTCAGAGAGGCGACGCGGGCGCGGGACGCAACCCTCTCTAACTTTCAAGCCCTTCCCTTTGCACGCCCTACACTAATTACGTTTAGAGTTCTTAAGCAAAATTACTTAGGCCCTCGCCACCTCCACGCGGCCTCCACGCGCCCACCTACCGGAAATGAGGCGCGCTGGAAAAACAAGAGGAAAGCGTGAGACGCTGTCTTTGAGCATTCCGAATCTGAACAACCTCTAAAAATGTTCATTTAATGATTTCTTCATTTTGCTGCTTTTTCATCATAAGCGGTTGCTAAGTGAAAAACAATTAAAACGTGGACGAACGATAACCACCCCCACCTGACGCCCACAAGACACCGACACCCCGTCATTTCAAATCTAGTCCGGCGAAAAATGACAATACCTACGAAACACAGCTATGTTACTTTGTTTCTTAAAGCACAGAAAATGTAGTTACAATAACTACACATGAGCAGATCTACTTCTTCTAAACATTGAGGCAGACTACAAAGTTTGGAGTTTCACAACTAAGCGTTCATTTAGGCATTTAGTTTTACGCACCACCACTCTGTAGATGCCTGCTCTGCAGATGTATATCCAAACTAATGCGATTTTGGTATCTTCACAAAAAGAGCGTACATATTTCTATAAGGCTGAGGGTGTCCATAGGCGGAACACCGCTTATCCTAGGTGAGACTCCTGCTAGTTTGCCGCCATTGTCATTTTAAACATCATTGATATTAACTATAAAATCGAATGCAGGTTTTCGTAATTGGCTTCATCATATTATATATATTATTTTAATATAATATAAAGTTAAATATAATAATAATAATTATTATTCAATATTTATCCACCTAATTTATTACCTTACTTTACCTTACTGCTTTTATATGAGCAATAAATAAAAAAATCTCTGTTTCAGTAAATCATTAAAAAATATTTGATCATAAAAGCTGTCAGAACCGTAAGGACACATAGAAAGTAATGATTCCAAAAAAAAAAAATGTTTGACCATATCAACGCATTTTTATTTTTGTCGAATCAATTCAATTAAATATTTTTTTAAATTAATTATAAGCACTCAATTTATCGACCAGAGTAGGTGATACATAAGAGCTGTTGCTTTAGGCAGTTAATTTCCGAAATTTTGAAAATATATGAATCTTTTGAAGATAGAAGACGGCTTCATCTAATCGGAAACAGCCGTCAGCCCTACATTTTGCCTACCTACAATAAAGCTGAATAATTTCCTGTTTTACTTAAATCGCTTAAATACTTTATCTTCCTACTAGGTTCATCCCGTGGTTTCATTCAGTATTTATTTTTAATATGCCTGTTTAATTACAAAATACGAATATTTTCGATTGTTTTTTTATTTTTTTATAGTATAGGAGACAACGAAGGAGGTGGATCTTCTGTGTAGTAAGAGTACACCGCCACCCATGGACAACCGAGACACAGTGCGCGCATTGGTTTTGTTGCCAGCTTTTTACGCCACTTAAGCGGCATTTTGAAGGGACTCCGATATCGAGGACTCACTCTGCGAAACGCAGTACAAGTACCGTTGTTGTTATTATTGTTAATTACAAGTGTTGCTTCTAAACCTGCACATACATCTACAACCAAGTCAATTAATGCTAACCTCAAAACACAGTGAAAGGATAGAACTGATGAATCAAAGGTATAATCTCCCTGAAGGTTTTATATCTGTAATTTGTCAAGGTCTAACTTGTATAACAATTAATGTTATATAAAGTTATTTGATTGAAAATATGAATTCAAACTTGATTTCAGATTAAGAAGCTAAGGACACACATACTTTTATTTTCAAGCTGTACCTTAATATACCTTCAAGAAAAGAACCTTAAATACCTTCAAGAACTTAAGGGCCTGCAACCCACTCGTAGCTCTACAAGGGCTCAGGGGGTCAATGGACGGAGGACCGCTTGCCCTAGATGAGCCTCCTGCTCGTTTGTCACAGATGAAAATAAAAAAAAACCTACTAATATAAATAAATATATTTTTTTATTAAGTTCGTCAGATTTTAAAGATGTGATAGATTCGTCCGAATTCGATAAAACTACGAGAAAAAAGGTTTTGTTAAATCAACATTTAAAAGTAATCAAAAATTAATTACTTAATTACATTTAATTTATGTTATGTCTAAGCGGCCTTATATTTTACGCTTTAAGAACTACCTGCGATATTGTTAATTGTTGCCTACTTACATAATATAATGTAATAACTAAATTTTAAATTGATAATCACAAAAATCAAGCTGTAACATTATAAGGGTAGATATTTTCATAATTGGCCATATAAATATTATAATTATGTCTAACGTCAAGAGATATTTTAATGTAAAATAAGATTTAAATAATTAATGAGCGTGCAAAATTGGTTTCTATTTTCAGGCGAGGCACGGCGCGGCGTGGGGTTGCGAAAAAACAAGGCATAATTGCAACCCATCCATGACTCGCGAGGGACTATCAATGTTGCTGAGAAAGGGAGGATTACAGCCTCAACATAAATTATAGAGAAAATTTTTAATTTATGATCATTTATTTTACAAATTATAATAACGTAAGAAATGCTTATTACTAGTACTCTTTTGCTATGATAGTTTCAGGTAGCTGTGACTTTCACTGAGTGCTTAATACAACAATATAATTATGTACATACAAAACAATACTGCAGTCGGTTTTTGCTGTCAGTAAATCTATATTGTTATTTAAGTGGTTTCAATGTCCGTTACATTTTAATTCTGCAAGAGTAAATCAGAATTAACTTATTCATAGTAAATTCTATATAAAACCGTTTCTCGAAATGCAGTATTTTGGGAAAAGTTGCAGTTCATTGATTCATTATAATAACTAGTGTATTATCGTTAAATCAAATCTCAGGCGTAAACTCGGAATATTCAAATGATTGACATCTCTCCGGGCGGTCAACCGCTACTCTATATTATTAAGACAGTCTCCCCTGCCGCAGCTTTCATAGGTACTACATTGTTACTAAACCGTGATCAATATGATTGCGATCAAATCCGAAATCTGTTTAAATTATTCCGTCTACGTAAACGCTACCGTTTTTCTTGAGAAAGTCCGTTATTTTGGTCAATTCTCGAATTTCTGAATACTGTTGTCAATCTAAACAAATTTTTGCTAGAGTGATTCTTTTATGGGTTTTTAATCTCACGATATTTTTTAAATAAATGTATTATTAATTTTTTCAACTGCCAAAAGATTTGAATGACGATTGTCATCATTTAGCTAGAAATTCGAGCATTTGTATATAAGTTGATAAATAAACTTTATATGTTTTTCACGAAATTATATCACATTTTTACAATTTATTTAAACAAGTCTACATTTGAACAAAAATGTTGTACCTTGATGGTTGCAATTAATAAACAAGTTGCACAAAAACAAAGTTTTCTTTTTATGACGTAACATTATGGCTTTTGTATATCAATTTCTTCATCTCGAATCTAAAGTACGTAATTATAAACTTTAAAATATTAAAAAAGACCTCTATGTACCTACTCGATTTCAAAATAATTATAACTTCTGTAAACAAGTGCCCAACGAAGATTAAGATCTAAAAATATCAGTGAGGAAGCAGGACTCGTGCGATACTTGTGCCACCCCACGAAAACTATTGTTGAAAAAACTCAACCCAGGTTGTTTACTTCACTTTTTACCTTTTTTAAACTACCGTGCACCTTTTTAAGTGTATTTTAGTCGCGCACGCGGCTTCTGATTACAAAGCAGTGAGGCGTACGCCTATTGTTGGCGCCGCACAGATTAATTTTCTATATTTCGTTAAATAATCCACATTGTACCCTACTAATATTTATTGGGTTTTAATTTATTGACAACCTATTCAACAAATTTAGGACGATACATCAGATCTTTATAAAGATGAATAATTATTAAAAAATATATATAGAAAATCAATCCGATGAGGTATTTCCGTCTCATATTTTCATAAGAGACGGCATTATTTTATAATGCTTTCGCATTTGATTGCATAGGAGTTATTTTCACACATAATTTAATGATTTGTTTTTCGGACTAAAATATAATAAAACAATACATACTCGTTTTGTGTTATAAATAAACGCGACATCATGTAGCAATTAATAAAACAAATAAATTTTATCAAGTAATATATATTTGAAAGCTTAATATTAAAATTAGCATAGCATTGAAGAAATATAAAAAAAACTTATATAAAATTATAAAAGCTTTCACTACAATGCCTCTAGAAATTGTCGTAAGGTGAAAATTTAGTTACAAATACAAATGTCGATATTTTATTTCAATATAGTAAGCTCTCTTCTAGAAAAACGCTTTTCCATTAGAAAATAGAAGAAAAAGGGAGTGGGATACATTAAAATAAGCCTTTGAATTTAATTATTAATTGAATTTAGATATTCATTGTACTTTTTCTCTTGTGCCTGTTGAAGTTTTTGCAGCTTTTTCAGAGCGCCCTTGCCGAGCTCTTTACCGTCATGGTCGTGAGATGGGAGACCCTAAAAAATAACAATTTCAACGATTAAATCATATCACACACAGCTGTGAACTCTAACGTTATACCAATTATTTGTTGTTATTTATTTGGTAGCAAACGAGCATGAGGCTCACCTAGGGCAAGCGGTCCTTCGCCCATGGAACCCCCAGCCCTTGCAGAGCGACGGGAGCGTTGCCGACCTTTCAGATAAACGTGGAACGCTTCAAGATTTTGCGTGTCATCCTTGCGCAGGGTTTGTAGTTTTTTATTTCATTTGTAGTTGATATTTAAAAAGCCAATATTGTTACGTGCTATACATAAATGTCAAATTAAATATTTTTATTGAGTTTATGATATCTACTTTAGACCTATCCTTTCTAAGTACGTTCTGGATTTGGTTTAGATTTTTATTAATCGTTTAAGTCCTACCTTATCATCAAACTGAGAGTACTTGTCAGTTTCCCGTTTAAACATTTCTTGTGGTGGTATTTTCTTCTGCTCTTCTTTGGCTTTCTGCGCTTTCAAGAGCTCCTCCTTTTTCCTTTGCTTCTCAGCTTCTACTCTCTTCTTCTCCTCTCGTTCACGCGCAATCTCTTCCTTGCTCACCAGCTTGACTATTGTACGATCTAAAAATAGATTTTAATGTCATATCAGAACATTCAGTATTTTAACACATGATCAAGTCATATGTCCACGTGGTCTGCTGGCATTCAATTTAGAAAGTAAATTAATATTTTAAATTTATTGTACCGGTTAAAGTTAATTAAGTAATATGAATTACTCATAGAGCCAACTGCCATTTTACAGTTATGAAAGTGGTTTTTCAAAATCTTTTATCTATTTTAGTAATTTGTTTCTTTTTGGAATTATTTATTAATTTATCACTCGTGGGCGAGCCACGCTAAAGCATTTGAGGACGCACTAATTGGGCCTCAGCGTGAAACTCAGCTTGAAATTGTAGTTGTATTTGAAACGGTGCTTCTACTGTGTCTCGCTGAGCGCGGTTGTCCATGGGCGGCAGTATTCTCTTAGCATTTACGAGAGCCACCTTCTCTCTTGTCCGCAAAAAAGGATCACAAATATATTGTCTTAATCAACAATGTTGACACAAAAGTATAATTTTTTGACTATTATGTCTGAACTATAAAGTCTAAATGGGACTGACCAGATTTATCCTCTAGCCGCACACCCAATTCTGGCAACACCACGTCTCTGAGTGCGTCGCACAGCGCGAGCACGTCTTTGGCGCCAACCGTGCGCGCCGCGTCCCGCACGTTGCCACGGAATGTACTCAACGTTTCCAAGTAAGACATTACGGCTTCTTCCACCTTCCAGACAAAAAGGGTTACGTTAGATCGAGTTATTTGTTTAACAACAACTCATAATGTTTTATTAAATACAAAAACCACGTAACGCCAACGAGAAAGAACCTAAAAAGTGGAACGAGACAGTAGGTATTGTCTTTGGGCGCCAATAATTTCTAGCCATTAGGTGTTAACCCATCTATTTTGTTGTCCAATAAATGAAGAAAGCTATAAAAATTAAATGGCGGCGTACCACTGATTCTAGGAGAGATTATTCATATATTGCTTCTTTTAAAAATGAAATCATCTTATATTCTTGATGAATAATTCGTAACCAAATGAATAGTTAGTGAAACACTCACACCAGCATTATTAGCATCCCCCACAGGAAAACCAATGAGGCCTCTCGGTCCGTCAATCGCCCCGAAGATATGAAGAATATCAGTTATATACCTCGCAGAGGCGGCAAGCAGCGGCGAGGGTCTCGGGGACGTCTGTCTTAGGTATACGTGACACGCACCAACTAATTCCCGTAATGCATCTACTGCACTACGAGTATCAATGTTATCTGTCAATTATTAGAATTTATGAGACCAATGTTCACAATCGTTTTAAATACCTAACAATAAAATAAACTAAAGAAATAAATACCAATACGAGTTGGGGACCTTCAAGAAGAGCGTACACGTTCTTTAAAAGCTAACAACGCACCCGTGGCTCTGCAACGGCTAGGGGTGTCCATAAGCGGAGGACCGCTTACCCTAGCTGACCTTCCAGCTCGTTTGCCACCATTTTTATATAAAAAAAGAACAGAAAATGTTTGTACATCTTGATGTCACTAAAGATTTGGAATAAATGTCGAGCTATTTCTGTTACAAATGAGTTTGCAACTCACCACACAAAGCAGCATGGACTTGCCCTTTGACAAGAGACAGCTTGTCTGAGAGCTGCTGCTCTTGTTCATCCCAACAACCACCACTGCTGTCGTCGTAACCGCTACGCAACGAATCTTTTACTGTTAGAAAGAACTCCTGAAAGTGATAAACGCATTTGCATTTCATGTGCATAAATAAAATTACCAATCTCTTAAAGCTAACCCAATATAAAAAATATTTGTATTTTAACCAATGTCATGTTACAAACGTTAATTTCTGTTGTGAAAGAAATAAATCTCAGAAACAACTTGATTAATTTATAACTCTAAGGTTGAGATAGACCCGCTTTTTTTACATATCTGTCAAATTGAATTAAACAGGTTTTGTTTGGGGGTGAGTATCTATCTAAGAAAAATATGTGTGTGTTTGTATTGTTTCTTAATTAAATCATGTGTTTTAAAAATTAATAATTATTTTGATTCAAGTAATAATGTTTCTATTTTAGCGTGTGATTCATTTTGATTGATTTATATACATCATATCAATCTCTTACGTTAAATAATTTTTCAGTCTGTATAGCCATTTCCATGGTGTTATCTGAATAATCAAGAGTGTCCTTCCAACTGTGCAAAAGAAATGCAATACGCAACTGTCTTGATGTATGCCGTTGTAATGCGTCCGATATGGAGACAAAGTTCTTGAACGACTTTGACATTTTACACCCAGCTATGGTCAAATGTCCTGTGTGCAGGAAATAATTCACCCAGCCCGGTTTGTCGTAGTATGCCTGGAAATAATAAAATATTATGATAAAACAGTGCTATAAATCTCAAAGGAACAGAATAGATTAATTTTTAAATTATTCTTTGTGCTTCCAAATAGGCACAACTAACCTCACTTTGAGCCAGTTCGTTATCGTGATGCGGAAATTTCAAATCTACACCTCCAGTATGTATATCTAACGTCGAACCGCACACATCACTGGCCATGGCAGAGCATTCAATATGCCAACCTGGCCGACCCTTACCCCACGGTGACTCCCATGAAGGTTCACCAGCTTTACTACGCTTCCAAAGAGCAAAGTCATTTGCAGATTTTTTTTCACTATTGTCATCAGTTAAATCACCTGAAATTTTTTACTACAACTTTATGACAAAAAGCTTTAAAATTATAAAAAGACCAAAAAGGGCATACTGTCACACCCATGGGAGAGCCATGCTGAAGCTTATATGGACGCACTAATTGGGCCGGCTCGTCCGAAGTGATACCACGGGCTCACAGAATACTAAACGTGAAACGGTACTTGTACTGTGTTTCGCTGAGTGATTGCTGATATCGGAGGTAAAAAGCTGGCAACACAACCAATGCGTAGCGTGGTTGTCCATGGGCGACGTTGTTCTCTCACCATATATGAGACCCATCGGTTGTCCGCTATACTATAAAAAATTGCATTTGTGTGTATTTTAATTCGCAGTGAAATAAATATATCTTAGATGGGCTGCTATACCTCAGTCTATACCTAAGTCAGTATAAATTAGACAATAACCGCAAATCTGTTTCAATAATATTAAGGGCAATGAAATATTTTTAATAAAGATCAGACTAGCCTGGTTTATTTTGAAAAACTATAAGAAACGTACTGATTGACGATTATAACTTAATTATGTTTATGGAATTTCTGGCAAAAGTTTATATTAAGTATTATACATTTTATTTTGTGAAATAAATACAATAAAAGTCAATAAGATACAATATGCTATATATACTATTAAATGACGTAAATAAACTTGTTTAATTTAAGTGCCATTTAAAAACTGATTTAATAGATCAATCTGCAATGGATCAATACAATAGTCATTGTTGTGAGAAAAAAATTACGTCATTTAAAAAATGATGATCGGATTACTTGTAACGTAGGCCAGCTGCGGGCAGTGCGAAGTTTTTTCAAAAAATCTATCTCGAATTGCATCTTTGCTGCATACTTCCGATCTCAAAGTCCAATTTCAATTCATTTGAACGTATCTAATTCAAAATTCATTAATCTTACGCGATGATATGAGAATAAAATACGCTTGTGTATGGTCAGTTGTAGACAGGAAATTGGTTTTTGTTAATCTATGCTTAGAAGAAAAGTTATAATGCTTTTTATGAGAAGTAATGAGAATACAATATGGCGCTAACTGAGCCTAAATTGATCTACACAGATTTATGTCGGTGATGTGAGAATTTTTCTTTAAGTCCCGCGATACTTATACCTACGTATAAGAAAGATTCGGAGTTTTAATTAATCTCAATATTCGACCTATTTTGTGTAAATATAAGTGGCCTATTTTCATAAGGAAAATAATTATACATTTTTATTACAAATTAGTACATTAATTTATTAAAATTAGAAATTTCATAAGAAACGGATATTTGATTTATATCTAAACTTATATTTAATTACAATGGAATTGAATTACTTATTGAGTTCAAAGAATTTGGTAAAATTAATAATAATTAAATAAGAATATATCCTTTAAAAGGAGGATTAAGTTCTTAAGCACCATAATTTCATTTGAACCTTTTGAACAATTTGACACTAATTCTAATCTTAAATAGAAGAAAATATTAATCGCGAAAAGAGCATTTAATGTCGATTTTTATTGTGTAGGCGCACCTTCGTCACTCAAAAGTTTAGTTCGATCAAAAATATAAATAGCCATTGTAACAATATGTTATGATTGACAACAGAACCCATGACAAATTAAGAACATGAAATCGTACTAAAATAATACAATAAAATACAGTTCATATTGACTGGCAACTTTCATTAGGTAAATACAATATTATATAAAACATAATATTAATAATAATAAAGGTTCGTTTAACGTTCGTTTAAATATTTTTCATATTTATTTATCTGGTAGGTAGCGGAATCAGCTTGTTTTAAAATGACTCCTTTAAATATTTCCATATAAGAAATATAGTATCTACAGTCTACACATATTTTCAGTGTTACATATAAAAAATAACTCTTAAATTTGATTGATTGGACAATGATGGCACACATCTGACTGCCATTGATAATTTTATACAGTCCGTATCCTTTTTAACCACATTTTTCTCACATAACAAATACTTAGAACTGTTCAATTATTTCGCAATCGTAACTTTTTGCCGCGGGTCAATATAATGCCAGGGAATATTATATTTCTCGATAGAAAATATCCCATTTCCGCATCTTCCCATAACAATGAGCTCGCCATCGAACTATTCAAATATTGCACGGTGTGGGTAGAGCAAAAGATTTTTTGCACAGAGCGAATTAATGGATAACCAGAACCCATGTAAAATAAAAAACATGCTTATTAAATGTTGGTTTCGCGTAATAACACGTTGGTGGTTTCATTTATTGTTTCCAAGAGCCGCGCCGAGATCCGGTTACCAACGTTCAATATTTTGCCTCCCGATGAAAGGGAAACTTCATAGTTTTTTTCTAAAGAATTCGTTTTTGCGTCTCAAACACGGAAGTAGAACACTTATGCAAAAGTTACGGCACAGGAATCGATTTCGCTCACACAATCTATAACCGTCAGTCGCCAATATGCAATTATATCATTTTATTCATCGGCCTCGGAATAATCGTCGTCATTCATTACCGAGCTTTTGTTAAACCTTCACGGTAGCTTTTTATTACTTTCACAGCCACATCCGTTATTTTAGTTTTAATTGAGTATCTGCGATTTACCGAATTCAAAGAATTTTTGCCGAGAACATTTATCAAATTTACAAAGAGAGTGAAACCTCTCTCAAAAGAAGTCTGCGCCGGACAGATTTAATTTGTTGCGAAGGCCTTTATAATTGGAACATAAAGATTGTGAGTAATTAATTTTCTCAGCGAGTCAGAAGCAAAGAGGCTGTGTATTGAGCCGGGGCGGCGAGCACCGCTCCTAATTAATATTAATGACTCCGGGAGGCGCCGCGGCCGCGCAGCCGCTGCCCACCTCGCGCTACTTTTATAAACTCGACAATCCAAATTCATCATTCTACTATTTATATAAAATATACATAAAAAGTTAACTACAAAACTGGTTAACAAGAATATAAGCTAAATAGATTTCCGTACAATTGGCACGATTTCGGGATCACTCGTGATTTTCATTCCTATATACTAGTTCATTTAACAAGTAGAGCTTTAAGTATGTGTTCATGGCTTAACAACTCTTTGATTGCCATGATTTTTAACAGGGCCTCCAGCACACTAAATACGCCCAACCTTAGCTTCGAATGCGTCATATTGAAAAGGAATTTGGTTTTAGTCCCCAGCACACTAAAAGGCTTCTTGAACGAATATATACTATTTACACATAGTTAAAGCATTTGTGATAGGAAGAGAACCCAGGGGTAATGTAATTTATATAAGGAGGTGTGGTAAATGTTGAGCGATGGGACGGCGCTAAAAGCCGGACGGAAGCCGCGGACCGCAGGTTCAGGTTACAGGCCACAGCGTGGGATCCGATGCAAACGCGACCAGGGCTGGCAGACTTTACTAATAAATGAAAGTCAGGAAGAGAAATGAGTTTCAAATCGCGTTTAATTTATCTATTCAATTTTTTTATTCTATAGCGGACAACGGAGAAGGTGGATCTCCAGTATGGTAAGAAAATACCGCCATTCATGAACAATCATCGCATCATAGTCCGCGCATTGGTTGTGTTGCCGGCTTTTTACGACGTTTAAGCGACACTTTTAAGGGCCTCCGATATCCTCACTCACTCTGTGAAACACAATACAGGTAACGTTTCACGCTGAGTATTCTGTGAGCATGTGGTATCACAAATGGTATTCTTACAATATTTAACAAATTGGAATGTAAAATGCTTTATAAATTAGAGGAAAATGTATATAATTTACCTAGTCATATAAAATAGGATGACAAAATAAAATGAGTAATGTCATGCGTTATATTATAAAAGACAGAATCTAAAGAGACATTATAGGATGGAAAAACCGATTCTGACAGGTATGTTCAGTATTGGATGCATATAGGAACGCGTCTTATTTTGAACTCTTAACGTACGTTACGGTCAGTATCACAGCTTATATCTACAAAAGTCTCAAAGAAAAAAATTTAAGTGATTTTTAATACTACATATTGCGTAAAAATGCTTTAATTACCTGAAATTTATTCTGCCAGCCCTGATATTATTGCACAAACATGAGAGTATGGGCATATTCCGCGAGTCTTCCTGTCCATATGCGACTCATTTCGTCCGTACACTTACGATCACAAACAAAAACCTTACATCCCACTTGATTTTTTGTTCATTTTTAGATTCCAGACTGCGTGTTATCCGCTACAAAGTCCACTTCGAAATAACCAATTGTTAATTATTTCAAAGGATTTCCTATTTACTTTCAGATATACTGAAAAATAAATTAATAATTTCTAAAAGAGTAATATCATTTTGTAATTCTTTCAACATCGAATTTCATTTAAGTATGTTTTGATTTCCACTTAATATATGTTTAATTACTTAAATGCACAAAAATGTTTGTCGGTAATTAATACTGATTGCAAAATAGCATTTATTGTAAGCCATTATAAAAATACTCGAAATTTACCGATATTAGCCGCATTCTTAAACCTAATCTTAGTAGGTATATAAGATAAAAATAGTAACTATTTACTTTTTGAACATGTAACAAATAATGTTACATGTTTGTCGGTGTTCACTTGCACAAAGAGCGGAGCAAATGTAGGTAAGAAGGCTATAATCGAGTCTAAAGTGGGTTAAGCAAAAAGCGGCATATGTTTTATTGTAAAAAATCCTTTGAAAGTATAATCTGCACGTGTGCTGGCTCCAGTGCAAGCAAGCGAAAGCCTTCGCGTGCGATATCCTGCGACTTGACTTTATTCACTACACGCTGATATTATAAATAGGCCATGTTCTAAGAAATATTAGCATTAATCTGCTACAAATCTCTTATAGATAGTAAAATATAGTATTATAGTGCTAACATTATTTATCTGGTAATTTTTGAAGCAGAACAAGGGCTATTTTAGAGAACGTTTTGGGAATTATATATTTTTAATTAGATACGTTATAATAATTGCAATTTGCAAATTGTTGATAAATAAAGCCTGTGAAATTAATTTCAATCATAATTATAATTATTTCTTTCACTTAATTATAATTATTTCTCATAATTATAATTATTTCTTTTACTTCAATTATAATTATTTTAAAGAGATTATATTCAAAATATACATATTTTTTTATTCAATAGCGGACAACGGAGCAGGTGGGTCTCCTATATGGTAAGAAAACACCGCCGCCTATGAACAACCGCGCCAAAGTCCGCGCATTGGTTGTGTTGCCGGCTTTTTTACGCCGCTTAAGTATCATTTTTAAGTGCCTTCGATATCCTCACTCACTCAGCGAAACAGAGTATAAACACAGTAGTATTTCACGCTGAGCACCTAATAAGTGAGACCCTAGTTACGTGGTAGAGTTCAACGCTTTGTTTTGAAAAACTATTTATTATAAAGAGATATTGTTGTCACAAAGGTTGAATTAAAACTAACTAAAAAGCTAACAATATTGGGAATTTATACAAAAGTGATTAGTTAATGAACATAAAATTATAAGATATTAGATAATTGAGAATTAGACAAATGTGTACTGATCATTATCTAACACCCTGGTATCATTTCGGACGAGCCGGCGCAATTAGTGCGTCAACATTACATACTTTGATATGTCAAAATTTGAATTATGCATTTCTTAGCGTACTGAACTTATTCAATTCAATGAAGGTGTACCACATTTGGTATCAACGGTTGGTACTTAATAATTTTATTGTGTATTTTATAAGTGCCTCGCAGCAATTTTCTGTGGTCCGGTAAAGCAGCCGAGCGGCAGAATACAAGATACTCTTAACCACTAGACTGTAAAATCTTGCGTACAACATTCTTTGACGTCAAACACCGACAATAGTTGCTAACTTACCTTTACTTTTCATTCAAGACTTTATAAACTTTTATTTGAACTAAAGGAAATTACTTAGTTATCTTCAGGTAACTGATATAAATTTTTTTTGTGAATGACTCTGTTGCTGTTTGACCATACGGTCCTGACAGCTTTATCGTGGGCTTTTGGGGGGGTGATATAAATAATAACTCGGTTATCCGTTGATATTTTTTTTTAATATACTAATAAAGATAATATTCCTTTTATATTATATTATTATTAATAATATTATTATATAATTCATTATTTTATACATGTGTGGCGGACACTTTGGCACAAAAACCAAAGAAACCAAACCAGATAGATATTACCATAGATAGAAAATTTTTTTCACAAGCTTTAACTAAAATATCGTCGCTAAATAACATGAACTGTATAAATATTAATATTCTGTGACGGTTGACAGTTGACAGTGTAATAAAAACAATTACATGCTATCAAAGGCTTTTTGCTCTTTATTTAACTAGTCTGATGAAATATTATTGTGAGATATGTGTTAATTTTACCTTGCATAAAAAACTTGAAAGTGCAAGTGTTGCAATAATAGTTCATTTAGCTCTTCGGATCACATTCCGATATTTTTTGCGTACCCTTTGTGATGTCGAATGTGAGTAATAAATGATCGTAGCTTAGATATCGACACAATAACAAGAAACCCATCAGAATAATCATTGGAAAAGAGCCAGTATTGCACAAAATATAGGGTTTCTAAGAGAATATATTAGAATTAAATATCTCGTTTGTATATTTCTATGAATTTCTATTTAAGGACATTATTATTGTTTGTATTTTTGATATAAGCTACGAGTTAGTAAAGTCATGATGCAACTAAAATAATTGAAAAAGATTGTAGTATATTAATTTATGTTATACGATGACTTTATTGATTATACAAAATATTTTTTATTACAATATTTATAGGTATATCAAATTTAGTGTATGCTAATAGAAATGGTCGATTTTGAGATAACCATGAAGAATGAACCGAAAGACTGATGAGGCAGGAGCTATTGTTTTGCAATATTTGATTAGTTCAACACTTTTCACTTATAGCCCACATAAAAAATACTAGAATTGATCGATCCAAATTATTTGATACGTTTTATAATTTAAAAACTCTGCCTACACGTGACTTGCATATAAATGATGTAAAACAAGATCGATCCTTTCACAGAAAACGTCCCGAGAGTGATTAACCCGTTTTTTGCAACCTCCCCGTATTCATTTGATTTATTTTAGGATCCATTTGGAATATAAGAATTTGCGAAACATTGCAGCCTTTTGGGATGGGAGCCTATGACCCTCAAACTTTCTATCACGGAAATGTCGAAATTAAATGGTAAAGTTTTACAAACACTATGACTTTTCAACATAACAAATTCTTTTTTAATGATAATTTAGACATAAAACATTTTATTAAAACTTAAACGCATTTTGTGCCGCTGGAATAGCTAATTAGCTGTGCGGCCATACGGCCCTTACAGCTTAACTCGGGCTGAGTGGCAAGCTGGACAGGTCGTCGTGAATTAACGGGTTTTGCCGCGACTAGCACAAGGGCGTCTCCTACGAGAAACGCACCTTAAGGCAAGCAGCGACGGCTAAAGCCAGCTCAAGCAAGGGCAGCCGGATCGGCAAAAGTAAATCTGCCTGCAGAGGTATTTCCATACCAATATGACTTGAGGCCTTCTCATTTGCCACCGTTTTAATTAAAAAACCCCTTTCAAGGTACGATTTAGATGAATTGCAATGCCTTCGAGTAAGTATATTATTATACAAGTTTGTATATTTACAATTTTAATTTTAATTAATTTATTATACAAGTTTGTATATTTTTATACAAGTTTTTTTTATCGATTACATATTGACCATACCAAAGTGATAAGGCCGCAATAAAATATACACGATATCGTGAGTTTGACAAGCGCCATGTTTAATAAGTCCCTTCGAAATCGATTCCGGGAACAGTAAAAAACGCAGGTACATATTGAGAGTGAAAGGGTCTATGCAATTCGAGAACTAGCCCAGTTTCAGCAAGGCCTTACTGACCTCAGTTTTTGCTGTCAGATGAACCATTGATTACGCACATTTAAAGTAGAAACACGTGGGAATTTGTCCTTTCAACTTATTTTCCGATGCGGTGCGATTTACATTCGCTGTGTCGATTTACGGATTTCACAGAATCCACACATTCATAGACAAAACTTCACCAGTTTCGGTTAAGGTAAAGACGAGAAACGATTCGTTCTTTCTTATCGACTTCTTTTATCATGTTTCTGCAGATTTTAGCTTAACAATTCCTACAATACGTTGATTCATTGGATTACTATTGGATACACCGATGTTGGCTGACCTGACGATGCTTTAGTAAAAAACATACCTATGTTTTTTTATATGGAAATGATGGCAAACGAGGAGACTCACCTAGGATAAGCGGTTCTCCACCCATGGACACCCCTAGCTTTCGCAGAGCCGCGTGTGCGTTGCTGGCGTTTAAGAAATGGGTATGCTCTTTTTTTGAAAGTCCTCAATTCGTATTAGTTTGGAAACCTCTGCTGGCCGCCGATTCCACAGAGTGGTAGTGCGAAATGGCACAAAATAACTTAAGAAAACGTTTAGCTATAAAATTGTAATTTTAATTAAAGTATATTTTTTTAATAAGAAATAAGAAAAAAAAACACTCAGAATCTTCTAAACTATTTAGTATTAATCTTATATTTTATAAAAATTACCATGACTATGTATTTATAAGTATTAAAATTGTAAATATTACTCTGAATAGGGAAAGCTGACAGCTTCTGCTGTTGTGATATGAGGACAGCAACGCTTCCCACGCAGTCATTGTATTCCACGTGCATACGACTCGCATTAAATTGGACTCTTTCATATATTTGAATGTTTGGTAGCAAAATTGTTTGCGCAAGTTTTTATTCAATTCACTTTCTACAAGATTCAATCGTGGGAATGCAGGTGAGGAAGGGTTCTAACTTCTACCTACGCAACTTTTTGCGCAGTCCGAAGATATGTGGTTGCACAAAAGTTATTACTAGCCCTTTGTACGAATGTCAAGTGATGTTCGGCTAATAGATTATTTATGGAAACGCCGCACTGTCAGCCAGCGCGCATTTGAAATATTAGGGTTTCCATCGGCCCACGAGATTCGAAAAGATAACGCGGCATTCGTCAGTTGTAATAAATTGGCAAAATTATAACACAAAGCCCGTCCCACGAATAAGAAAAATAAAAGTGCAATCTGTTCCTAATATCAGTACCTACATGTCAAAAGGGAAACAATAAAAAGATGTCGTTTTATTTTATCTATGGATTATCTAATGAATTCAGTATGGAGTCATAAAGATTTAAAAGACGTATAACCGCGTTGACAAGCTTTAAAACCGTAAACGAAAAGGGCCCAAGGTGTTAGTGAAATAAGCCTCGTGTAGTTGCGAAAGTCACGTCAACTCGTACAATAACGCCACTCAGAGATGTTAATGTGACAAAAGTTAATTTTAAAAGTCATCAGATTAACATGTAACCCTCTAATCGTTTACGCAAACGACTAAACCGTAGCGCTACGAATGTGGAATAAACACGTATCCATAATAAAGTCAAGGATCTATATTTCACATAGGATTTTTTTTATTGAATAGCGGGAAACGGAGCAGGGGTCTCGTCTATAGTAAGAGATGACTGCCCCTAGCTACGCACCCACGGCTCTGCAACGTGGAGAGCTGGCCGCCCGGGCGGCCAACGTCGCCGCGACGGCTCAAGCCGAGGTTCGTGTCTCGCAGGAGGTGCCCTTGGGCCTGTCGCGGTTA
>DWCF01003461.1:0-19561 GCA_018230265.1 Delias oraia
ACCTCTTGAAACAATATAATTGAAAAAATAAGCTATCTATGCAAATGCCATGAAAATGTTTCATATGAATTTAGTTTAAATTAAATCTTGGCTTTTTTACACGCATGCATTTCAGAGGCAGATAGTTTTATGTTATCCCTTTATTATAACTTACGTGTCACAGCTTACAAATACAAATTCACTTAAATTATAACCGACCGAGTTACATTGGATACACTGTTTCACAGCCATACACGTTCGAACACACAGTCTAGCCGACGGCTTAGGAATGACTGTTCAGCAACCCCATGCGCCTAGTACATCAAGTGATTCAATATTATAACCATAAATATCTGCCATTTGTAATAACTTAATAATTTTAAAGTGAATTTCACTTGGAAACCTTATTAGATTAGTACAAATGGCATTAACCTAATTAAAATATGTGAATTTTCAAATTAATTCCATTCGATAAGTGTGAAAATTATCACAGATATTTTATGTACAGAGATAAATACAATTCAGTAACGCATTTATAGGTGTAGGTGCATTACATAAATCAAACATTAAAAAATTCAATGAATCTCTCGGACATGCAATATAATTTTTATACAGTAATATGCGAATGCCTAAGCCTGTACATTTTTGTCTTAAAATCGCACGCACAAAAATTTAACTTTTACACGGTTTCATTCATTTTATTACAAACAATAGTTTAAACAATTTCATAGAGATATAAAAACAAATGCAAATTTAATATTTAAAATCAACTGACGAAAGTTCCATCGAAATCAGTAAAGTCCACATCCTGAGATTAATCGCAACGAATAAACAAAAATTATATTTTAGTATGGTAAAATACTGAATACAATAAGAGTCGTTTAAGTTAAATATTTTTCTGAAAGGGGCCATCCATTAACCATGAGAAGGTTTCACAAAAATCACTAAAGAAATCACGTGTTGCAATCAATTTATATGCTAATCAAAGTCAACCTCCAACCATTCTAGTTTCTGGACAATTTTATCTTAGTCCTTAATTTCAGAATACAATACTTTATACCTGTATTTAGAGATAATATTCGAAAAAAATGAAGATTCTTTGTAGGTACTAAAATGCACGTGATCTTGGCTGTGTGGTCTTAACAGCTCGGCCACGGGACATTCGCCGATGCGAATGTTCTCGCGGTGCAACGGCGAAGCGTCTAGCGACTGAAATAAACTCAAAGCAATGTAATAGCCAAGCCAGCGCAACGGGTACCGATCGAATCGCGCGGGCTACTGACTCCGGCGGCAGACGCGGCGAATAGAGCAGGGATTAAATAAGTTTAGTCGTTTTCGCGGCGAAAAATGAACACAGAGTTTTTTATTAGGGAAATGGCTTGTTTCTCAGTACAGAACATTCAGTAAACAGTGATTAGGAAGCCAGGGAGTCGTCGTCGAACTCACGCAGATTGTCATTGGCGTTCATACTTTCAAAGTACTGCTGCGGTTTGCCATCCCACAGCGACGCATCATTCGAGTTGAGTGACTTTAGTGTTTTCAAATCAATCGAATCGGTGTTATCGTATAAGATACTCTTGGAAAGTTCGAACGCTAGGTTCTGCGGTGTCTCGTAGGCGAGACGACAGTCTTGGAGCAGATTCTCTGGGAGTGGGCGCGTCCTCACCGTGTGCAGTTTTGGGAATAGTGGTGCCAGGCGATCCGTCCGTGCCAAATATTCAACGACCAGTTTGGCACCAGTCTCGAGTTGGCGCGCGTCGAGAGAGTCCCTGTAGCGGTCTGCTTCGCTATCCATCTCGGCGTGCACGTCTGGCTTCTGAAGGAATTTGGAACCGTTAGTACAATATTAACAAAGCTATTGTAAGTATTACATACAATCAATTATTTACTACATGGGGACGTACATTAATCGCGTGAGCCTTGAATGCAGGGGACGAAAACCACGAAATATCACAAGATGCCTTTTCTCTCGCAAGATATCACGTGTATTAATTTATTTAGTCAAACTCAACTTTGATGTTTTAGGTAACTATATTTATCAATTCAATACTCCCGATTAAACACTATTCGTTTATTATTCTTCTATGATGGTCAAAAACTACCTGCAATGTTTCTCTCTAGCCATTTTTATCATGTTCCTTAATTTCACAATACAATAAGATACTTTATATCTGTATTTAACGATAATATTCGAAAAAAATTAAGATTATTTAGAAATGCTAAAAATACATGTGATTAGGGGACGGGTGGGGGCATGGTTTAGTTTAAATCTCACCGCATATCACCGAAGAGAAGAGTTACACTTCTAAATAAAAGATCACGCGATTAATGGACTATCGCGTTGGTACTTTGAAAATTAGACATATTATCAGATACGATCAAGTGAATTAAGTGGCACTCTTGTAAAATCGAGTTACTTTCTTGATCAACGCATTTACTTGGAGTTCATAATCTGATTTCTATCGTTAGCTTCGGAAAGTTTTGCACTCATTCGTATTCATTGTTTCCGTGATTTTTATGTAGGTGGATAGACTTGCGACACAACCGGTTATGTATGCCTAAGTGGGTAAAAATTTTAGATCCTTTATTTATATGGTATAGCGTACAACGGAGCAGATGAGTCTCCGATATTGTAAGAGAACACCGCTGCCCATGAACAACCACTTCACAATCCGTGCTTTACGTATTTGTACGTATTTATTTTGGTATTACTTCAAGCACCTCCGATATCCTCACACAGCGAAGCACAGTACAATTAGCGTTTCAAGCCGAGCATTCTGTGAGCCCGTGGTATTACTTTGGACGAGCCGGCCCCATTAGTGTGTCAGCATGGCTCTCCAACGGGTGATACTAATGGGATATGGATGAGTGCATAAAAGCCAGTTAACCGAGATACAAAAACATCTCATATAAATATTAAGTATTAAACTCCAAGTAGATACATCGTTATTAAAAATTACGACCAATAATTTGTCGTTGTTTTAAACGCATATATTTAAAGGAAATTGGGCAATGATTGAACTTGCTTCAAATGTTTTTTATGATCATGATATTGACTAATCCCCATTTAGTATGTAGAACACACAATTTATTAATACCGACAAAGATTTAAATTAAAATGGTTAAAATATTTAGTTAGTTTTGTTAAAGGTATTAAAAACCCTACACTGAAATACACTTATGGCACAATGTAAATACATTTTCATAACGAGTTAACAGTTCATGTTAAGAGTTACACAAATAACAAAAATGTACAGAAAAATACATGTTTTAAGATGAGTAAAATTAAAAAACTTTCATTCATAGACACAGCTTCAGTCTATGAAGGCACAAAAACATAAATAAAACAGATAGAAGTGTGTCCTTTTAAAAAAGGGTCCCTGAACAACCCTGATTATAACAATGGAAGAGTTCGTTTGTTTTTAAAGGTTTCGTTTCGAAAATTTAAATCTTTTTAAAAAATGTAACAGACATGCTAAGAAAATTATCAATCGCTTCTCATATATTAAACATATATTATTATTTCTCTCTCTCAATTTATCTCATATATTATTAGACTATAGAGGTATATTTTCTCATCAGAAGGTTTGAATTAGATAAATTTATAATTAAGGAGATATTATATTGATGTAATATCATTGGTATTAATTAATTATGCAATAATGAGACAAAATATATAATTTGAGGTAGTGTAGTTTTATATACGTAAAGAGTCATTTAGATGAAATATTAACCGGATAGAAAATATTTATAAACTGCCAAAATTAGATGCTTTCCTTGTTCCGTCTCGTTTTTACAATAACAAAAGCAGATCAGCGTAAAAGTGATAGAATATTTAAGGCATACTTTCAGCTGAGTTTATAAATAACGCATAAGTATATATATCTCCAATTAAAGTGCTTAAACTTTTTATAAAACTCATAGCGTATTTATTTTACACAACTCGTGATAAATCACAACACACTTGCTTCTTTCAAACGTTATTTCTTCTTACTTATTAAAGTTAACTTGACACAAACGCTGTCTTGTTCTCACATGCAATCAATTGCCGATGAAAAAGCGAGACAACAGTTTGAGCCAAGATCTTAAACGATATAAGAAGAATATATCTACAGTCTACGTGATTCAAAATGTCCTCAAAATGGCTTGATTCGAATTAAATTACAAGAATAATACCTGCATCAAATAAAATACGTATATATAATGTGTATGTTTAGTACAACAGTGCATCGGCCAAGTGTCGGCAATATGAGCACTCGGTTAGTTGCCGATATGCCACTATGTCAATAAAATTGTATTACTGAAATAAACGCCATAATAAGCCCAATTTAACCAGTTTTCCGCGCAAGAAATCAAGGGATACGCTTCTTCATTTATCCTTAGGAATTTTACAGAAACCCTTTGCCAGAGTCAGGACATTATTTGGCCGGAAAAAGGACTGGCGTTCCTTGTGGATTAAGCTTATTGTAGTGTTTTAAATCTACTAAACTAATAGTGTCTACTGAAGCATACAGTGAAATGAGATGATATTTCTCTAAGTGCTGCTAAAATTTGAAATCATTCCAATAGCGTTTCAAAAACTTTTCAAAATACCGTTTCCTTGCTCAACTAATATATGAAAACTTGTACAACACTGGTAAACACAATTACAATTTAAATACGTAATCTTTCGTGTGTGAATACTTCATTTTTTGACTTTTTTATTTAACTTTATAAAAATTTCAAACTATTGTTTGAACTTCAGTTTTTAACTTTGTGATTTTTTTGCCCATAAATTTTCCTATAATTAATGTATATAGAAGACATTTACCGTTAAAAACATACACAAATAATCAATCTACATTATTTTAAAGTTCCTAGTAATCGAAAAACTTATTTAAGAGTTGGTTACAATAAATTTTGACCTTATTAAAGAAGATTTTCACAACTTGTCATATAATATGACGTATAAACTTATAAATGTTATAAGTTATTTTAATGTTAATTTTACATACAATATTAAATGTTTAAGCCAAGATGTCAAGCTAGTGATAAACATGCAATAGAATTATAAATACAATTGTACAAGACCCATACCACTTAAAGCTGTTGCACGGGAGACACTGCAAATAAAATAAATTAAAAATATTTCAATTAACGAAAAAAAATACTGTTTCACAATGAAAAATAAATATCATTTTAATTTTATATAATTTCTTTAAAGCACTGGTAATTTTTGATGGCCAAATTACAAATAATTCTTGTATATTATTAATTAAAATATAATTCATCGGCAAACTAACAATGTTTTCACAATGATGTACCAACAACTTAAAAATCATAACTACTTACCTTTAATCTATATAATATTCGATAGTTAGAACAATGGTTTGTGGAATGAGAATGAAAGTTAGTTTTCATTAGTATCATGCTCGATTCTACTATGTATGATCGGCAACTACTAAAATCTACATCAGTAGCCTTTGCGGAGGTGTTTTTTGTTTGTTCAAATTTCTCTAAAATACCCAATTTTCGCTTAATTAGAATATCTCTTTTATACTTATACACACAAAACCTCAAAACGAATTAAGAGTTTAAAATATGAAACCGAATGTCACACCACACAAAGCGTACAGTGGAAAACACCTGCGCCAAATACCACATGGAAAAAAAATCAAAACGAAAACAAAAACTTACGATCGACATAATGGCATGTATCGTCGCCGCGTTACCGTTTACCACTGTTAGCGTCACTGAGTGTACTGTCACACGTGTATTAGCACTAGGGGGCACTGTTAGTTTCGATCGAACGTGAACCAGTTCCAGATCGATTTTGGCCGAACCTTGTTGTCGGGCGTCCGGCGGACTGGCACCGCCGACTTGTGCTCTTTCCTCGTCGCCGAAACGTCTTTTGCGGTGCGGCTGCGTGCTGAGGTGGTCGATCGGACCGATCTCGTGCTATGCGCGGACGAAGGGCGTGGTGGGGCAGCGGGCGGAGGGCGGGGCGCCACTCCCTTGTGTGACGTATGGAGGGGGATCTTGCTGGGTCTGCGACGCGGCGTTTCACACATCTTTGCCTCCTCAAAGGGCATGTTAAGCGGCTCCATTTCGCGCATGCTGCTGTGTTCGCGACGATCGAGGCTCTCGCTGCTGCCCTTCTGTTTAGACTTTACACTGTCTAGTTCCGCGCTCTTTTCGTCCAGCTGAAAGAGACAACGGCGTTTCGTAGTTAAGTGATAAAAGGAGCAGCGTATAAGGGGTTGCTACACATCCTAACCGCCATTCTCCTAGCGACGATAGGACATCTTATAAAATCTTACACGTCTATATATCATCTAGCTGAATGTAAACTTTAAACTCAATTACACAGACGATAAAGATCACATTCCTTTACTTTCACATATCTAGTAGTTTTCCTGTCGCTGCTATAATGGGAGAATTAGGCATCTGTGCTAAGCAAACTCACCATATCAATCTCCAGCTTCGGGGTTCTATAATCAAGATTTAAATCTATGATTCGCTATTATAAAAATAAATATCATATAATAGTTTTTATGATATAGCGGTCAACGGAGAAGGTGGGGTCTCCTATATGATAAGAGAACACCGTCATCCATGGACAACCACGCCACATTTCACGCATTGCTCGTGTTGCCGGATATTTAGATTTTAGCGACATTTTTAGAGGCCTCCGATATCCTCACTCACTCAGCGAAACACAGTAGATGTATCGTTTCAAGTACAACTACCATTTCACGTTGACTATTCTGTGAAAATTAATAAATGAAAAAAATGTTTCGAGATATAGAACCCCGGCGTAAATATGAAACTGAAAGAAGAAAATCGTCGCTTCGTTTCTTCGAATATACATACATTGCTCAGAGGTGGAATAAATATCGAGATTTTAGACTTTTAAATATAGAAAACTGTAAGATTATGTGCAATTGAAGATTATGTACATACATTGCATGCATACATTTTTCTCTCACATCATTTGACACGTGAAACTCCACCTCTGTGCATAGACACTTATGCATTTAAGAATAATCTCCAAACGTTACCACCGATAAGCATCATTGCTTTTATTACAGCACTGCTTCAAATTGACAAAAACAAAGTAAGCGGATAAAAGTGTGAACACAGGCATTCAAGCAGTTTGATAAGTGAACGAATTTTATTTAATCAATATATAATTAGTGATAGAGATCGGAATTTGAGCGTGGCTTACCCTATTCGGCTATCTCTACAATTAATCACTGAATGACGCGTTATTGTTGTACCAGTCGCGTGGTATGACGTTTTAATTAAAACAGTTTAGCGTGGGCTAGACATCTCAGTGTGGGTAAACGAGCATCTTTTTACCAATTAACAACAACACCTTTATCGTTCATATCTGCTGCTATAATATCTCTTTCTCTCAAGTTTTTTGCGTTACCTGAACTAATCCGATAAACGTGAATTATTACCATCACAGTGTATTTTGATAATATCGTGTATGAAATATAAAAAAAGATGAAATTCACTTTAAAATTTCTCGTTTTCATTTATAATGAAATAATTAATTAGTGTAAATATTATCTATTTACCCTGAATTTCAAGTCTTCGTTAAGCTCAGTAAGCCTTTCGAGTTTCTCCAATAGCATTGTACGCTGTTCATTCGCCCGCCTCAGCTGCTCACTGTACACCTGAAATGTTATTAGATATATTAGACAACTTTGTAATTGTAAGACGGGATGGTTTCCGGAAATCTACGTCATTTTACTGTGCGTTTTTTGCATGGGATATATTAGATACTTATATAATATCCAATACATAATAAACCTAATAATATTGTATATTTTTTTGATTAGTCTTCTCGCTGTAGGCCAGAGTGGCATGTACAGCTTAACGCGTGCGGAGCGCGTGCTCACCGGCTCACTGAGACACGAACCCCGGCTTGTGCCGTCACGGGAGAGACTCCCAGAGACAGACTCCGTCTGAGGGCGGGAGATATAAACGCGAAATATAGTATGGATGGATGTTTGTTACTCTTTACACGAAAAAACACTAATTAGATTTCAATGAAACTTTACAATAAAAGGCGACAGTTTATAATGATATTGTGTAAATTGTATTATATTTGAAGTTGGTTAAGAGTTAATTGAAAACATCCGTGTTTTCGTACACGTTATTGTACTGTTGGCGCTGCTTGACTAGGTTCCATTGCGGTCCATTAATTCACCGTTCCGCATAATTATGCCGAAAGCAGATTACATCATTAGCACCTCGTTAGCAAACCTCACCAGGGTTGCCACTCAAGGTCAAATGCATTGCTTACTTATACAGATAGCTACATATTCCCCGATTCAACAGAAATATAATCAAAATACCTCATAAACACTAAATTATATATAAAAATACTCGTATATAATTAAATAATAAAAATAATAATAATTAAATACAAGGAATAAATTATAATAATTATCATATAACAGACTAAAGAGCAAAGTTGCGGCAAGTTCAAAAGTTTTTGATTTAAAACTCAAGTGGCTGGTTTGGTTTGAATCTTAACATGAGTAGTGAATACACTAGTTTACATAGAGTCTGTCTATTCTCATGTAATTTAATGTTCAATGAAGTTAGATCACAGGTCATAAGTTCAATTCACGTGAGTAAAGGTAAATTTCATTCGCGTCTCCCGAAACTAAACTATAGTTAGTGATTTACTACGTGGCAGACAAATCTGTGATATTAGGCGTGTACTCCAGATCACATTTGCTGCAAGAAACATGGAAACACTATTGTATTAAAATTTACAATAACAACCCTATCACCAGCACGTAGAGTTACCTCAGTGGAGATGCAATTGAGAGCGGTCGTTGACAATTGTTACACCTCCTCGAAACTTGCGTAAATCTCCATAGAATCGACGCAAATAACGAAAATATTAACGACTTATTTCAGCTCACCGAGAGGAAACTATACGCGAGTGCTCTCGCCACTGTGTTAGGCAACGTGATGCTGAAACGTCATCGACATAATCGCCATCCATTTGCCTTTTGACAAATCATCTTTTCGCGTCATGCTATTCGAACGAAGTTATTGCATATAATGCAAATACATTACTTAACATCGTTTACAAGACGCTTTCCACTCGCGTAATTAAAAAGAAAGCATAACACTCACTCCCACCCACTACAAGAGCCCTCACAACATTTACCTGATTCTGCACAGTGGAGATGAGGAGTTGTCTTCTCAGTTCGACAGGATTCCCCTCTTGGAGAATCGCCGCGAACTTCTTGGAATCGGGCGAGGCGACTGTGGGCGGCGTGAGCGGGGTGTCTAGCGTGGTGTCGAGCCTTCCCAGAGGTTTGATGTGTACTGGAGGAGGACTGGTCGCCGCTAACGCTTCTAGCTGAGCGGCGCGAGCCAACAGTGCATCTCTCTCGCTCCTCAGTCTCAGAACGTCTGCATCGCAGCCGGCAGACAGGTGCCGGGCAAATGACACTTCCGCCGTCTCCGACTGCCTTTCATCGAGTTCACCTCTGAGTAATTCGGCCTCGTCTCGCAGCCGGGAGCCCTTGCGTTGGATGACATCGAGCAGCGCCCATAATTCGTCCTCAATTGGCCTTGAGCGCGACGCGGACGGCGCCGATGCTGAGGAATGAGCGTCTTTGCTGCACGAGGTCTCCGTGCTGAAGCCGGAGTCCTGCACGGACGGCTGTGGCTTGGCACGTGTGGAGTCGCTGCTGCCGGCCGCGAGTTTCCGGCGTACACGAACGCCGGGTTCCCAGTCGCGCCGGTTGCCACTGGCCGGCGTAGACGGAGCCATCTTCGAGCGGAGGTTGGGAAACGTCTCGATGACGAGATCGCGGAACTCGAGCAGAGCGCCGACCTCATTCTGGAGCTCCTGAAAAGTACAACTGTCGCATTAGGGATTGAAGGTCATCAAGGTATTCAATTTGAATGGAATATTCAGATTCGATACTCGTTGGAGCAACTAATATAAAAAAAACATACAGGTACAACCAACCAACTCGACACGGTCTACAATCGCGTTAATGTCGAGATTAGATTGCAAAAGTTGATAATACCTTGATCACATTAAACCAGAACTAGTTTATATCATACATCCCTATACCACTCCATGGACTGATGGTGTTGTTTATGATTGAAGGACATGAGTTCTTGTTCTTGCCATACCACGTGAGAATTTGCTTCAAATTTGACAACAAACTGAGGGGTAAATATTGTTCATATTATAAAAAATAATGTACCAAACAGATGTATGTTTATGATTTTTTAAGCAATACGTAAAAAAATAGTGTATTTTTCATAGCACAATGTTTCTCTTCTTTGATTTGCTTTATTATCATAAAATTTAAGTTATCCTGTACTATAAATACTTAATTTCTAATGTAGCCAAAGTAAATTAATCTACTTTGCCTTCTGATGTAAAATCCTTTCGAGGAAAACGAATACTAGGCAAAAACCATTCCTATATTTTGAGGTTCTCGTTTCAGTTAAAGTACCTATATGCTGTACCTCATACATGTACCTAATTTTAAATTTAGTTTTAGTAAATAATATGGGACGAACCTGTAGTGCGACGAGAGACTTAGCCTGCTCCGAGATGAGGTAGTGGAAGGGTCCAGGCGGTGAACGCAGCTGCATACACTCCATTCCCGAGCCGCCCGACCCGCCGCTTGCGCTGTCCGCTCCACCCGTCTGAAACAAATGAGTTCATTGCTTTAATAACAACTTCTATTTTCACTCGTGGGAGAGCCATGCTGAAGCATATGCTGATGCACGAATTGGGCCGGCTCGTCTGAAGTGATACCACGGGCTCACAGAATACTCAGCGTGAAACGGTATTTGTACTGTGTTTCGCAGAGTGAGTGAGGACAGCGTAGGCCCTTAAAAGTGTCGGTTAAGCGGCGTACAAAGCCGGCAACACAACCAATGCGCGGACCAATTATCTAAGACTTTTAAACACAATTTTAACAACATTAATCTAAACCCACAATTACTTATATCATGAAGGCTGCGATCATTTCCGCAAATACATTTTGTAATTTGGATTTTTGGACAATTACAGCTTTGAATTCAATTACCATACCGTTGTAGATAGACAAAAAAGAGCCTCTTTTTATTATTAATGTAAAGATGTGTATTTTTTTCAGTCAAATAATATGCTAACTATGCTATTAAAGGCGCAGTGAGTGTATAGTGACAGCTGACATCCGTCATATTTGTGCCGATCAAGCAATAAACAGTTAAATAGTTATTAGAAAGGGAATTTAGATTAATAGCCCTAAAATTTCGTTTTATGAGACTATTACTTACTATCTTTGATTTCAAAGCAACGCATTTGTTTATTTCTTACTTCCCGATACAAAAATAGAAATACTCTTATACCCATAAAACTCTTTTACTAGTTCCATAGGTTACGTCCACGTGTTAAATTTACACTCAATATAACGAATCCATCTAACGTTCAACTTATTAATTATCAATGATTCACCGTGTACCGTTTCATTGTACCAAGACGTTCGCACAGTTGTTATAGGGTATACAATTACAACAACGTACAGTGAAAAGGATTTATCGGAAATCCCAAGTTGATATCGGCTCAACGAATCTAGTGACCTAATGCGTCACCCTTTGATCAATAAACTTAATTCAAACAGGACAAATTACACATAGTATTTAAAATACTAACTCAATATGGCTTTTTAAAGACCATTTTTCCAAACTTCGAAATTAATTTCGATAGGAATTTTGAATTTATCACGTCAAAACCACTTTAGAACCTGTATATTTTTTTTAATAGTATAGCGGACAGCGGAGCAGGTGGGTCTCCTATGTGTTAAGCGAACACCGACGCCCATGAACAACCGCGCCACAGGTCGCGCATTGGCTTTTTACACAACTCAAGCGATAATTTTATGGGTCTCCGATAAAAAATATCCAATATCATTCGTTTATCGAGAATTGATTTTTAATTTACAAAATATTAAGGTAATACCAGAAGATATTTAGCCGTAGCTGCATGAACATAAAGATTTCCATTTCAAAATTACCTTTCGAACAACGAAAACATCACATCCCCACGTGACGGTTCAACGTACCTAAAGAAAAAATACAACAAATATATATTCCATCGCTGCGGACAATGCGAGAACATTAGAACGTGGAAGTGGCATTGGTTCTTATTACCATGAGGAATCGCCGTCCATTATTCAATTGAGTGGTTCGTTAAAACAATCGACGATTGATGGGACGACTCGTGATTAGATCGGCTGTTACAATTTACCAATTCTAATGACGAAGCGTCGAATGGCTGCTCAAACGGTCGGCAATACGTACGAGAGCAGCACAAATTAGTGACAGCGGAGGCAATTAGCGTGCCGTCCATTGTGAAGCGACAATTGAGTAACGTCAACTGAAAACGTGAATCTTTGATTTGTTATAAGAAAATTACAATCGTGTTACATCTGCTAGTATTACATTGAGTTATAATACAAAGTTTCATCACAAATTTTGCCTATTTGTCGTTTCACAGTGGAGCGTTTTCTTACGGAAATTTGTGCCACGTACAACCACCATTCTGTTAGAGCCTCGGGAGTCGCACTACGCATTCAATTCAAGAGCACAGGACATATCGTCGTGAAACCCACCAACTACTTAAGCTTTATTACCAATGGAAAACGGTTAATCGCAGCATAACTTCGATCACAGAATGGTCACTTTAATAAGAATTATTATATGCCCTATCAGCGTTAGTCAAAACACAAAAAGTCCATGTTGTGAAGTGCTGATAAAAGTCCTGTCACGCTCGTCCGATAGCCGCTTTGTTTCAAGTGTTTTTTATTTTCATGAATTGCGAAATGTTAGTGATAAAACAATCTCATCGAGATTAGTCATAACAGTAGGTAGGAAATTATAGCTGACACACTACCCGCATTCTAGCTTACTAATATACAAGCAATAATATATAATTTAAAAGCAAGTGAGTTATCAATTTTGAATATTCCAGAAAAATTGTGTTCTCTATGTGTCGTGTCAGTTCTATATCATATAAAATGTAACAACATATAGATACAGATGACGGCAAATACAAAACAAAAAAAACTGTAACTTCTTTCACATATTATCATCATCAAAAATTATACTATATTATTTGAGTTAAATATTGAAACAATAGAATGTACGTCACTTATATGACGAATAGACCACCATTGTTAAAACACACCTACATACACATTGCTCATGTCTTACTTGTGAATTTCACTTGTTTTCGTTAAGTCGAAGAATAGGTACCTACACTTCGCTGTTTTCGATTACTATCCAAGATTGTTGTGTTTATATTAGTAAGAAAACATATACCAAAATTATATACATATAAAGGAATCACTATTACTGAATACATATAAATAAATTTGATATTAATAAAGAGATAGTATACAGGTCCTAGTGCAAAATACAAGACTTTTAAAGCAATATTGTCGTTCCTAATGTTAAAAATTAAACTCTGCTAAGTTTCTGTACGTTAGTTTATCGACGTTCATGATTGGTTATATGGTCCTTTATGCAATAAAGACATATATTAATGAAAACATAAGAGTAATATTTAATAACTAATACTTAATTGGCGACAAGCAGTTCCGGAAAACTATACAGCCTACTTAGTTATACATTCTGCGGTAACATATACGATTCCTTTTAGCACAATCGCGAGACGCAACTCGCGTAGACATTCAAAATGGCTAATGATACCTTCGTAATGCCCGTTTGGATGTGATCGGCGTGCGAGACATTCCAGAAGATTAGGCAAATCGAATACCTACGTAACGTAGGGGCGAATGTTTGAATCGACGTAACAACTGAAGATCGAATGAAAAACTATGCAATTTCAGGCCTTATTTCAGTATTAAAGTGTCTTGCGTACATGGAGTTAGTGGCATTAGTCATCATAATCTAATAAATATTTTATATCCGGTCATATCTGGGATAACACAGGTACCATTACCAGATATGACTAGTATACGGTCGAGAGAATTGCTTACGATTGATAATTTTAAACACTTACCAGTCGTCAAACCAAACGTATCTTTATCATGGAATAAAATACACAATCGCTTATGTACGTCAGATAGGACGAATTTAATAAATCGGACTAAACTGAGAAGAATAGACAAGAAAAAAGTTTGAATAATAAATAGACCTTGGTAAGTAAGACCAGACTTATTTTTAGGCGTTATCTAAAAGACTAAATTTGTGCGAACTCGAATTCCGATAAAAATAAACGAAATCTAGATATTGCTTAACAAATTTTTCTAGTACGAAAACCCGATGACGATTTAAAATGGCACAAAAACAAAGATCTTAACATTATCAATATTTTTATAGACATGTGTCATCTCATCAGGTAGATACGTGATAACGTCAATGACACAAATCCATAGATAAGTGTGAACCGAGACGAAAATGGAAATGCTATTGAGCTCGAAGCTCTACATACAGAGGGTTTGACGCAGTCACAAGAGGTAGCGTTGCGTTGAGATAAAATTAATCTTCATTAAAATTATTTCTCGTATTAAAGATAAATCAAAACAGAAAGGTTCACTAGTTTGATCAATGTTTTAGAAATTTTGTTTGCTACAATTCACAAGAGGAAGATTAGGATCTTGTTAAGAGTTGTCCAATTTAATTTGATTAAATTTAACAAAATATTTTAGCGAGACGTGAGGATACTATAACGTGAAATAACAATTTATCTTTCTACAATTAGAATGATTATGGAAATAATAGAGTGAACGGTAGAAGGATGGCGAATTGACTTTGTAAAACTACTATGTGAAAAGTAAAAATATACTGATACTTATAACTGATAGATAGATAACTGATACTTTTAAACTAGCCAATAGCTTATAAACAAACGAACTATAGTAAATTTGGCTGTAAAATAAAATTCAGCCCTATGAGTTTCTTGTTGGTCCTTCTCGTAGAGGTATATCTTCCGAACCAATGGTAGCTTTACTAATCATCATCAACATCATTTCAGCCACAAGACGTCCACTGCTGGACATAGGCCTCCCCTCTGGACTTCCATGAATACCTGTCGGAGGCGACCTGCATCCAGCTTTACTAATAATTGTACCTAATTCGACCTGCAAAAGTGCCCCTTATGGGTCCTATTTGAATAAATACTTATTTGAATTTGAATATATCGATTAGTGGCAGAAAGGTGTTTCCAACCGCTAATCGCCGACATCAATGTGTCGGACCTTTAATCTCGGATACAAACTATTGAATGACATTGGTAAGACGATACGAGCTGTAGAGTGTTGGGTGACAAAGGGCTGATGGAGTCGATATCTACATATGAATATTTCGAACCGTTTACGTCGAACTAGTTATAAAGAAGGCCAAAGGCCTTTAAAAAACAAACGAAGTTATTTTAATTAGAGATTAATTAATTAAGTAGGCTGTCAGTCGGATGGCAAATGTCACGCGCGGATATCGGAATTGAACTAAAAGTCTATTCTAAGGTCAAGGGCTATGGAGCTATAAGTGCTTACAAAGTATTGGTATGAGAAAGCGATCTTGTACCTAAGCTGAAGTCAGGTGTACTGCGTATGAAAAAAAAATCATAATTCAATTTCTTATTTATTATTTGAAAGGGCTTCGCAGTGGCCCCATCAGTATCATAACACTGTCTTATCCTTGGTTGACCCATCCCTGACGCACTAATTAGGTCAGCTGACTCCTTAAAAATAATTCCACGTGCGCCAAGATACCAGCGTGAGTCAGTACTTGTCGGAATGTACAATGTTTCGCTGAGTGATTGAGAAATTATATCACCCAAACGACATATAAAGCCTACAACACAACAAAACCGCAGACAGTAGTGCGGTTTTACATAGTTGCGCAATATTTTAAAAGAGACTTAGCCAGTCTTGGTCTTGCGACAATACACCTGGTATTGTTTTGGTCTTGGTATTGCGCTTCAAGTCTTGCTCTTGGTCTTGCAAGTCTTGAAGTTACCTATTAGACCAATGATATTTATTAAAGTTTACTTCAGTTCTTATATAAACCTATCAGAATAGGAACATTTTTAGGTTGAATTAGCATAGCCATACAACCAGATATATAAAATATGTCTACAGATTTAATGAGTAATTACAAAAATTACTGCCAAAAAAAATGGCTGCAAGACGCACGTTTTGCAGGATTAGTCTTGTTCTTGCTCAAGTCTTATACACGGTCCGTCTTGATTTTGGTCTTGCATTTGGGCAACACTAATTCTGTTTATGAAACCCATACGAGTATTTAACAGTTCTGTCTAAAAAGGTTCTTCTTAAAGTAAGTCTAAAGATACGCATCGAACGTATCTCGGAAATGACATTTGCACTAACAACAGACCAACCGGTATCGTAAATAATAATTGTGTGCAGGTTACGACAATTATTAACAACAGGCACACGTCCACGCAAACAAAATTACCGTATCATTAGGCGATCATAAGCGTACAGCTAATATTACGAATAGGCACAAGGATAAAACAATTATTCGCAGACAATATAAATAAATATTTGCTGGCTTATTATATGTGAATAATTTATTAAATATTCACCCAAACATACACCTCAAATAGGATAAAATAAATTATAAGAAAATTCTCGTGTCACATCGTTCGTTCCCATACTCCTCCGAAACGGCTTGAACGGTTCTTATGAATTCTTTTATATATATTCAGTAAGTCTTAGAATCGACTACCATCTATTTTTTATACACCTGAGTAATAAGAGTTTACTACCGTTAACTTTTAAAAAAAATCTATAATTTTTTTAAGTTCTATTTTTTTATTATTTTGCATGAAAAAATACATATAACCCTAAATTTTCACCCTTCTACGATCAAACCTTATTTTGGTTATAGGGAAATTAATTCTTGATAATATATGTGTGAAAACAACGATTTCTGGGGCCAGCTTGTAAATTATAAAGATATAGAACAAAAATAGGCATAGGTATGTTAAACGCACAAAAACAAAATGGTACAAAATCATTAAAAAAAATTACAATCATGTATTTATTTCATAGCATAGTTCGTCATGCGTCTGACATTCGAAGAACGTTAAAAAGACGTTACTCGAGTTGTATTACCGACCATAAAGGAAAAATACATTTCGTAGATTTATCATTTTCTTCTCACTCTAAAGTGAAATAAATAAAACAAGCACGTCCATACACGTCCCTACCTGCCGCACATACAATGTTATGAATCGGTGAATATTTAATTTTAAAAGAGAATATTTTTATATTAAAATAAATTTCACATTCGCGAAGATCAAATGTAAAAAGTAGAAAGCGCTGCGAAAATTAAAATCTAATTAGATACCAGAAAAAGTTGATTCACACATTGTATATAAACACTTTCTTCGTTTTAAACTGAGCCAATCTCGATAACTCAGTTTGCATAATCTTACTTGGTACTTTCAAATCTATCCTGATTTTTTTATTCTATAGCGGACAACGGGGCAGGTGGATCTCCTGTATGGTAAGAGAATACCGCCGCCCATGAACAACCGCGCCACAGTTCGCGCATTGGTCGTGTTGCCGGCTCTCTTACGCCGATTAAGCGGAATTTTTAAGGGCCTCCGATACCTCACTCACTCATTCTGCAAAACACAGTACAAGTACCTTTTCGCGCTCGATTTTACTATATTCTATGATATATATTTGATTTAGGTAAAATAAGAAATTACACATTTACAAAATATGAAAAAAAAATTGGAGCCTTCTTGTTTGACTCCTCATTCAACCAAAACTCACGTACAGCGAGATATGAGTGGAACAAAGGAAAAAATACGCATCGAATTGAAAACCTTAATAATCGTAAGTGTATATATGATATAAGTACATATAGTAAATGAATTATATTCGTAACGAATCACACCACATGGTAACAGATTGAGATACAGCTCTTTTGCGTTGCGAGACATTCGTCAGATTTAACAAACTGGTCCTTGACCCGTTGTGACCCTGAAACTTTCGCCGGTATATCAAATGAGTGGCTTGTGGTTTTGCGACACGGCCACGTTTATAATTGCTATACAATATAGCTAGAAACTATATATGCAAGGAGGTCCAAAGAAGGAAGGAAAAAAGGAGGTCCTACGGCTTAAATGGTGACCACCATGATATCTAGAACTTCTATTATCTGAACCTTCGTTGTATGGATTTACGATTATTCGAACTACCCACCTTCACCCATACAATAAAATAACTAACAAAAAGTCATCTACAGCAGCTGATGTCAAATGACAAATATTCTAAAGCTTTTCAAACCTACATATTACTAATAACATATTGTTAAAATTTCATGTTGGTTCATACGTAACTAAATATATCAATTTCATGATAAATAAAATATTTGTATTAAGTATATAGAAATATCAAATTGGAATTTGGACGATTTTAATGTGTACCTTTCAAGCTTTTTCAAGGTAATGGGTGCACAATAATTTGCTTTTAGGGGAATAGATTTTTTTTATCACTAACATCGCTGCCTGCAACTTACTTGGACGCGTTTTGTGACGGATTTGCTTCCAAAATATTAGTATAGATTTGGACATCAAACAATTTTTCATCTAATTTTTAGAACCATATCAGTTTATTGTCGACCATCGACAACAGTTACGTCAGTGTGCACTCCGTGCGTTGACCCATATCCGACCCCTCGTCAAATACGGGTGTTATCAAAATGAATTATAATAAGTCTATTGAGTCATTCATATTTGGTACAAAGACATCTTAAAAGTTCTATGAACGTTGATAATGGAGCGGATATACATCGCTATAACATTTCTGTGAACGAAGTTTTTTATGGTATAGCGGACAACGAAGCACGTGGGTCTCCAATATGGTAAGGGAAACGAGAACACTGCCGCTCACTGGACAATCGCGCCCATAGTCTGCGTATTGGGTTGTGTTGCCGGCTTTTTACGCCGCTTAAGCAGCATTTTAAGGGCCTCACTCAATCAGCGAAACATAGTAGAGGTACCGTTTCTGTGAGCCCGTGGTATCACTTCGGACGAGTCGGCCCAATTAGTGCGTTAGTATTTGCTTCACCATGGGTGAGTATTCATATTATAAAAGAACCTAGAAAATGTAATAGAACTATTTTGTAACCACTAGCTAAAGTGTGAATGATGTAAGTATGGAAATAACAGTTAAAAAGTATGCCATAACCTACTTAACATTAATTCATGTAACTTTGTAAGTAACGTGTAAGTTTTAATAGAATTCCACAAATTGCAAGGTTGAAATAAAAGTTTGTCATTCCACTCTGTGGAATGCCAGCAGAGCTATGTCCAAACAAATGCGACTGGGAGATCTTCAATAGAAGAACCCGTTTCCCTAAAAGGCCGACAACGCACCCACGGCCCAGCAGAGTCTGTACGTCCTAAATAAGCATCCTGCTGCTTGCTCATTTGCTTTCCGATTTTCATATAAAAAGAGTCTGAAATAAATGTTCATGCTCATACTGGTGGTTGCTTCTCGTGGTTTGTCAAGCTTGTAAATGCGCCATAAGATTATCTAAGGTCATGTGGAAA
>DWCF01003462.1:0-19560 GCA_018230265.1 Delias oraia
AATGTACCAATTTTAGCGTCTTCAAAAATTAAAGTTACAGACTTCACAGCCACGCTCAGCTGTGAGAATTTCTGCCGAGTAAAGATATCTCGATAAAATTTTAAATATGTATTTTATATTAAAACTTTTAAATATTAAATACATATTATTATTATATTATTGAAACTGTTTTATTTGAAAAGAAAAAATTACATGTTACAAAAACTTAGTTAGATGTGTGGGAGTCATGCTGAAGCATATGCGGACACATTAATTCCGCCGGCTCGACCAAAGTGATACCACAAGCTCACAGAATACTCAACGTTAAACGATACTAGTAATGTGTTTCGCAGAGTGAGTGAGGATATCGGAGGTACTCAAAAGTGCCGCTTAAGCGGCTTAAAAAGCCGGCAACACAACCAATGCGCGGACAGTGGCGTAGTTGTTCATGGGCGGCGGTTTTCTCTTACTATATAGGAGACCAACCTGCACCGTTGTCCGCTATAAAATAAAAAATAAAAAAAAGTTTTTAGCACTTATTAGAAGTAAAAAAATACTTTTTTTGAGTTACCGTTTAAAAATTATGTAAGGAAGAAAACATTTATTTTCCTATTTAAACATCATCATACATCTAAGGGTTAAAATAATGACTAACTGTTCAATAAATTCAAAGACGGATGATTTAAATTGTACTCTTTCAAGAATAATATTGTTTACTATGAAAGGTTATGGTTTTAAACCTTGTCTCTGTAACGTAAAGTGTAATCATTATCCGTAAAAGCAGTTTTTAATGTTCGTCTCGTCCTTGCAAATTGAATTACGTTACAGTTTGCGGTTGGCATGGAATGAGTAAGCCTCGACTTTGAGAGGGCATGTTAAATTACAACTACTATCGTCTTTCAAGATCAAGTTAAGACCGCTGAAAGACAATATCTGCTTCACTATTTTTTAACTAAAGCCATAATATTAGAACGCTAATTAAGTCATGCTTTGTCATAAAGAAACATACGGCTTGGAAATTATTTGGCATTTATTATAAACTTAAGTTTAAATAAATTCAAAATTAAAAAATAATTAAGTGTAAATAAATACGCAGCGAAATCTAAAGGTAAAAAATAAATTAAAAAAAAGGTAATATTAGTAGTCAAAAACGGATTTCTTCCACCATAGGTGATTAAACTTTTTGTGTTTCTCCATTTTTTCGTTTCAAACTATACGCGTTGATCCATTGAATTTTTTGTATCGTTTATTAAGTATATACAGTATAAATTTATTCAAATAAATATGTGAGGATTAACAAAACATTCCTATTATATTAACTATTTGCTATACACTTCAAAGTCATCATACAACGTTGAAGGATAACCAAACAAATTCTTGTAAATAATAAATACATTTAATATGTATAAATTATTGATTAGTTTTCGTGGCAACGTTTATATAATGAATGGGTTCTATTCAGTTCTATTCAGATCTTGACCTTGTTGATCGATGTGTTAAAAACATATTTTTTGTTATATAGTAGTAACCTAAACTTTTCAATATTGGAAAATATTTTAATATTGTTCAACCATCAATTCCACCACAAACTGACACTTAAAATATTTTAATTTTTATACGCCTGTACCTCTGAGTATCTCTTATTAATAAAGACACCGTGGACAGACGACCTAATAAAGGTCGCCGGAAGACGCTAGATGTAGGTCGCCTCCGACAGGTAAGCATGGAAGCCCAAAGGGGAGGCCTATGTCCATCAGTGGACGTTCTACGGCTGAAATGATAATTATAATGAATAAAGACATCCAAGCAACAACCTAACATGGGATTTAACTATTTATAACGCTTTATAATAGTTTATGGCCTCAAACATGGTTGCCCATTTTAATCCCTTTATATGAAGTAGAGTGACATTTATTATTTTTATTCGTAAGGGCTTGCTGGTATAACTATAACTATAACTATTATTTAAAAAAATGTTTACAAATGACTTTAGCTTTAGCTAAATACCTTTAATTATACATGCATGAATGTTTGTCTATATTTTAATGGATTATTACAAAATAATGCTTATCATTGGATTTTTTTTTCGGAAGGGCTATTTGCCGCTGGCCATATAGCCATCATAACTTCACACGAGCTCACACAGCTTGTTTTGGGCCGAGCCATAGGCTCGCCGCGAATTAATTTTTAGCCGGGACTAGCGCAAGGGCGTCTCCTGTAAGACACGAACCTCGGCTTGTGCAATCGCGGAGGCATGGGCCGCTGAGCAGCCGGTCAGAAGCTCTCCGGAGTGAGTCTGGCAGTGTAGCTAGGTCCGGTTGTTATCGCGGTCCCTACACAGAACCCTACCATCTGAGTATTATGTAATTATCCTCTCGGGAGGCTATCAGCTTGTTGTTAGCAATGCTTATCAAATACACAATAATAATTACACGTATTCCGTGATATTCTATTAATGTTACTTCCTAGTTCAAAAAATTGCAATTACAGTACACTTGGTAAGTACTACATAGATTTATACCCACTTATAATGATAACACCTATTAGCAATTGCAACACTAGCTCAATATTCATTAAATTAGATCACGAAATGTTACTTCTCCAACTGCATCATTATCATGTATCATTACTACTCATCATTAGATCTCATAGTGTAGCGTTAGCGACATCAAATCAAGTATTTCGCAAAATGAACGAATGCATATATGAATAAACTCTAAACTCGCTAATTAAGTTTTTTTTTACGTTCATTTAATACATGTCTTTCACTCATTTCACAATTTTTCATTAATTTATTTAATCATATTTATTTATTTAAATTTGGTACACAATACGTGTTTTTTTATTCATCATTAAATGTATCTTCAATATTAAGGGTTTTTGGTAAGAAGCTTACCACAAAACGGAAACGATTTACAAATTTTTGTTAATTTGTAATATTTAACTTTTATCGGAGAAACATTGGAAACTGTTTGATTTCAATTAAATCATTGACTAAAATATATTTTCACCCATCGGAGAGCCATACTGCAGCAAATGCTGACGCACTAATTGGGGCGGCCCGTTCGAGGTGAAACCCCAGCTTATGGAATACTCATCGTGAAGTGGTAGTCGTACTTAAAACGGTGCTTCTACTGTGTTTCGTTGAGTCAGTGAGGTTATCGGAGACCTTTAATACCGCTTAAGCGGCGTAAAAATCCGGCAAAACAACCAACTTGTTGACTATGGCACGGTGATCCATGAGCGGCGGTGTTGTCTTACCATAAAGGAGAATCGTCTGCTCCGTTGTCCCCTTTACCATTATATATATAGAAGTTATACTTAATATTTTTCTATATTATATAACGCATTGATTTTGAAAGATACGAAACGGTTAACTATTGCGAAAGAAAGTACTCAAAAGTCAAGCAGCAGTAAGCATATTTTAGAAAAAGAATAGGTCAGTTTTATAGCCTAGCTCTCCTAGAAGCGAAATTACAGTAATAATTGTTCAAACCGCTGACATTAGCCTGCAGGCTGCAGCCGACAACAAACACGTTCGCATTGAGTAGTGCTTCGTTACAACCTTCTCAAATGACAGCCCGGCATAATAACAACGGACAGTTGGTATTCAAGCCAAGGCCCAGTAATAAGATATTTAGATAGCTGCGCAAAGAATTAAGGCCGCCTTGAAGATTGTGTGCCCGGGGTTCATTTCGAATTTATTCCAGTTTGTATTTTTGAAAAATACTTGAGAAGCTTCTGAATTAGCAATTAAAGTGTAGCAATAAAAATTATGTGCCCCATAAGGGGCACTTTTGCAATTCAATTTACAACAGTGAAGCTATCATTTGTTCGGAAAATACACGTCTACAGGAAGAAAAAGAAAGAAGAGATAGAAAATCATATTGTTTATTTTTTTTATCCATTTGGTCCATTTACGTTTACTAGTTTAGAAGGCACCAGTTGGTGCTTGTGCAGAAGTTTCCATGCATCTTTGTCTTCTATTGATTTACTTTATAATAAAATGTTTTCATTAAAGTGTTATTTACAATATTCTTGACTTGATTAAAGACAAAGAAAATAACGGATAAACAAAGACAGCATAAGAAAAGACAATCAAATTGATTATATTGTTTTTACAAGATCAATTATTCAATATTTTGGCCGGCTCGTTCGAAGTGATACTACGAAATCTCAGAATACTCAGGGTATGGCCTCTGATATCCTGAATCACTCAGCGAAACAGTAGAAGCATCGTTTCAAGTACAACTACCATTTCACGCTGAGTTTTTTGTGAGCCCTTGGCATCACTTCCACGGGTTCTATGTATTTAAATTTTATTTTATTTATCTATATTTTAAATTTATAAACATAAACTATCAAAGAAGTAATATGAATGAATATTATAAGTCTCAAATTGAATATTTAAACAATATTAATTAGTACACATTTGTATTTATACTAATAAAAAAATTGTAAACTTCTTCCAAATGACAAAGACTTTATTTTGTAAAGCCACACAAACAATTTTATTGGTTCTAAATAGGAACAAATTGCAAAATTTGAAAATTCGTACCGAAATATTAGTTTTTCGTGTCTATATCAACGAACCTCAATCTATTTCAGCCACGGACCCCTAGGAATTCAAGGACAGTTTTCACGGACCCCGAAAATCAGATAAGGTATTTATTTTAATTATTATTACCATTTATGTATGGTCTAGATATGAGACCGTGGACCCCATACAATACTCGCGGACCACAGGTTGAGAAACAATTGTCTACATGATTATTATAAATTTACAAGCTTACCCCGGCATACGTTGTTTTGCCACATACATTATCAAGCTTTAATATCGCTAATTACAAATAAAGGTTGATCATAGAAGGATGAAAATTTAGGGTTATATGTATTTTTAAAGCCAAATTATAAAAAAATAAAAACAAAAATTTCGTCCAAAAATGTGTGAACAACCCTTTTGAAAATGCGTATGAAAAACGGATAGTGACCGATTCTCAGACCTACTGAATACGCATATAACAGTTTGTAAAAATCGGTAAAGCCGTTTCGGCGGAGTACGGTAACTAACATAGTGACATGGGAATTTATAAAATTTTAATTAGATTAAGAAAATGAGTATTTTTTGATTATTTTGAATTATTTTGAATATTTCATTTTTGGAGATTTCTTCCGGTTAGCCTTGAAAAGTACTTAGTTAAAATAACATAGCAATTTTTAGTTTTACTTATATTTATCAAGTTTCGCTCTGAAAACTCATTCCGTTAATTGCATCTAAAAGGCAATTAAGTTGCTAACTGAAGATTAAATATTTACTTGCGCGTAACAAACCTACTCGCTATTTAGCGTTGTTCAACCTTGCACATTGCTCGATTTACTATTTCACAACTGGAACATAAACAATTACTTTATCTGCCAGTGTTATAATGATATAAATATATAGAACTACTTTTGTTAAGGGATATCAGCGTTTGACCCGAAGACCTTCTTAAACAGGAACATGCAAACAACAATGCTGTGACATGGAAGGCCATCTGCCACTTATCGTCATATAAGGACATACATACACAGACTGACTGAAATACTTTGGAAAAGAATACGCCTAAATAAAATATCGTAAAAGTTGAGATGAGCCGATTTACAACAGTTGATAAATAGCTAACAAGTTTCTAATGAGTATAATAAAATCTTAGTCCATTTTACAGGGTCATGTAGAAGAATTGCAAATAAAATAAAAAAGTATTTATTGTAAATATGGTAAAATAACAAAGATGATATTCCAGTCCAGTGATAGTCCAGATGGAAATTGATAAAAAGATAAAAAGAAACACAAAAAGACCGCTGGATTTGTTAATGTTCTAACCATTTAACTGGAAAATTCGGGGTTAAATTTTACTATTATGAATGGGCTTGAAAACAGGTAGCTTAACTGTAAAATTATTACATCACGTACTCGTATGACTATATAAATGTCTTCCTACATAATTTCCGCGAATACATAGGTTTATTGTGCTTACAGAACGTAGCGGTGTGTCACAGTTGCGAGGTCGTATTAAGGCCGAATGACGAATTCAGAACGGTTTCGAGTAAGCAAAGACTTTAATTATATAATATGTTATTTTTATGAATATTTTTTAGTCTTGTTTTTGTTGAAGATCAGACAACGGAGCTGTTGAAGACCCTTCAATATGGTAAGAGAACACCGCCGCCCATTAACAATCGCGCCACAGTCCGCGCATTGGTTGTGTTACCGGTTTTTTACGCCGCTCAAGCGGCACTTTTGAGTGCCTCCGATATCCTCACGCACTCTGCGAAACACAGTACCGTATCACGCGTAGCATTCTGTGAGCCCTAACTCACCCCTCTGTAATTAAATACCACGTTTATAAATTCTATTATTATAAAAAGGAGTAAAACGAAGTTTGAAAGTATGATTAACTGACATTTGATTGACCCAAAACGATGGCCCATTATATGCATATGAAGAGAAGTGGATGTAGGTTAGAGTTGAATTGATATCAAACGGCAACTTTCGAGGTATCTGCATATCAAATCAGTAATCGTGGAGCCCGAACATGCCCGACCGTTGCAGACAATTGGCCCGGATTCGAAGCGACAAGCGGTATTGTTTCATTCCATTATGTCAACCTTTTGTATTTGCATCCGTGTAGGCTCGCGATGAATCAATCTGGTATGCAAATTTATTATCCTTTTATTAACAAGTATACTTGAAAGACGTACCTATCCGTAAGAGGCCGGCAACGAAGCCGCGGCACTGCAAAGCCTGGGGGTGTCCATGGGCGAAGGACCACTTATTCTAGGTGAGGATTCTAGTGAGGTGACCACTTATTCATAAAAAAGTATAATTTAGATGAATGAAGCGACTTAGACAAATATCCACTAATACTATAATATAAAAAATATATTGATTTAATATGGATTACGAACTAATTGCGAGTACCGAAAAGAATACATTTCAATTTCATGTCTATATTTATAAAAGCGTTAAGATTTGTTATCTGACTACTGTTACCAAGGCAACGCCAATATTTGAAATCCGGTCCAACAACGTCTGGACGTAGGAGTTTGCTCAAAGTAAATTTACTTAAAGGTATTATAAATTATTATCATTAAACTAATTGATTCGCAAAGAGGATATATTACATTCACATTGATCATAGCCTCCTTGCTAATATTGTAATAATATTGAAAAATCTTGTTAGATGCATACTCTATTAAATAAGTTGAATTTGTTTCATATAAGGTATTAAAAACACGTGTTATATTAGCATTATTATTTAATATATAGTGATATTATATTCAATATTTCTTAATATATAATTATAAAAAATACTTCAAAGCTTTTATTTCAGGTTAATTGATTATGTAGTTTATTAATTATGAATTTACTAAAAATATGTACTTAAATGACAGAAATCAAAAGCATAAATGTCACCATCCAAGACAAACTTAAGAAAAACTATATCTGGCACTCTAAAGAGGTTTTATTTATATATATGTTATGTTGAATACATTTGTTGCAATACGTATCTTTAGTTCAACTATTTCCAAGTGTGAAATTTAAAAATAATGAACTAAAGAATAGTAATGATCTCCACTTATACGTTTAAAAGTCACTTAGGTAAATTCTGATGACAAATTGATTGCCTAATTATTTATTTTGAATACTTGTCCAGTGACTAGTAACTGGTTCTTGCGTTCACGTAAAATGTAGTTCTATAACTCATATTTATAACAGAAGTTCAGATATGTTGGCTTAATTGATTCCTTATTCGAATAATGCCTACCTTTTTCACTTTCCACAGATAAAGATGTGTGTAAACAAAGTATTTTTGCACAAAACATCACAGTTTTCACTATACTTTGTCATAGGTCTCGTGGCCACTGTATTACTTATTTGGAAGGGTCGTAACACAGGGGTGGTTTCTCGTAAATCGGTCGTGTTAAATGGTTAAAGTCTCGAGCCGCACTGAACAGTCCATTATTATATTGAGGGAAGGAGCGTTGTATTCAAGGTTCTGTCGGCCGTCGGCTTACGCGCACGTAGCGAGGTTTATCTGGCGTCTCTTTGTCGTTCACGATTTGCTTGTAAGCGCTTTTAAAATTAATTCATAGATCCCATTACACTTTCAATAATTAATTTTTAAAATTTGCAACTATTTTAGTATACTTTTATTATATAGTTTGTATATTAATTTGTAGTTGATAGTTTTAGGAGCCCTCATATTTTCACCCGTGGGAAAGCCATGCTTAAGCATATGCTGACGCATAAATTGAGCCGGCTTGTTCGAAGTGATACCACGGGCTTACAGAATACTCAGCGTGAAACGTTACTTGTACTGTGTTTCGCAGAGTGAGTGAGGATATCGGAGGCGCGGTTTTGGCGCGGTTGTTCATGGGCGGCGGTGTTCTCTTACCACATAGGAGACCCACCTGCTCCGTTGTCTGATATATAATAAAAAAATAATAAACACTTTATGGTTAATAATGAGGAACTTCATGTAAAAATAGATTAGAAATTCCTTAGCTAATTTTGACTGGATCTACGAAACTAGGTTTTAGTTCTTTATAGCGTATAGATTACTTCAATTAACACGGTGAAAATTTATTTGGAGTTTTTTTTTAGTATTTTCACCATATCACAGTGGATCATATTGCAATGAATAACATTACTTATCATTAATTATGCACATTGCCGAACAGTTTATGTCTAAAACCTCGAAAATACACATTTTAAAAAATTATTATATAAAAATGGCGCCCTAGTTGTTGCGATGGCCCACAAAACTCTTCGTATTTTCACTAAAAGATATATTGTTTTAGTCCCATCATTATTACGCGTGAAATTGTTATGATGTTCGCTAAACCGAGGCGAAGGATGATAAATCGGTTCACTTACGAATTAAAATGAAACAGAATATTTATAAAGGCTTATTCGATTGTTCGGTAGGAAAACATATTAAATATTGTACCGCGAATTTCATTCAATGTAAGATATACCGTGTGTATGCTTTTAAAGAAAACAGCCATTCGTCAGATACAAAGTATTGAATGAAAATGCGAGATGTTTTTAAACATATCATAGCGTGCTCGGTTTCACGTACGAACGGCGCGTGACGCACGCCCGCATGACATGACGTGATGAAACTAACCAAATGATCACAGCTACACATGATTTATTTTGAAATGGACTAATTAAATGTTAAAATGATTTGAATTATTTCTATGGATTGTATTGCTGTAACAATCTTGTGGCCTAGCGGTCTTGTAAGCAACCGTGACGTTATGAACACCGGGTTATTTTCTTTGGAAGGGTTTGACAATGACCGGGAAAGTGTCAACAATATCGTTCATGTACGAATGCTATGTTAAAACATTTGCTGAACTATATATTAGGCCAACACGTCTAGAGTGAGACCACGGGTTAATAGAAAACCAGCGTAAAATAGTAATTGTACAGTTTTTCTGATTGATACGGCTATAACATCAATTTATAACGCGTAAGTGGTGTAAAAACCCGCCGACACAACCAAAGCGCGGATTACGGCGTGTTAAAGTAATATTTTAAAAAAATATTTATATATATACTATATTTAAAGGTGTGGCCTTTATTTTAGTTTACTTCTTACTCGCAATTACATCCGCCTAGGTAAGATTTGCTTATCTATTTGTAGGTACAAGCAAAATTATAATCGAATAAATAAAATAACCGAAAATTAAAAATATTTGAAAGAAAAATAATAATAAAAAAATCGAAAAAAAACAATATTAAAAAAATTAGTTATAATAAGATAGACCAATCAAGTTGGGAAAAATATGATAAATATTCAAAGTGAAGAGCCGGAAGCATATATTGAATCAACGAATAACATCTGGATGACCTTTAAGAGTACCATCGCCTGACAAGATATATAATTTCAATAGCAACAAAAGCTTCCTGTATTGCGGCGAGGTCATTTTGACAAACTGCTACTCTACAAAATGAAAAAGATTAAACAGTTTTCTGTACTTTAAATTCTTTATTCCTTAGTGTGTAGATATATGTTAGGCAGATATTTTTCTTTGTTTAATTTAGTTTCCTTTTCGGGCAAGTAGAGGAACTTTGTTTTTTTATAGTATAACAGACTACGGAGTGTTTCTTTTATTGTAAGAGAATACCACCGCCCATCACCAACCGCGCCACAGTCCTCGCGTGCTGTGTTGCTGGCTTCTTACGCCGCTATCCTCCGGTGGCCTCCGATATCTTCACTCACTCTGCGAAACGCAGTACAAGTACCGTTTCACGCTAAGTATTCTGGTATCATTTTGTGTTTCGAAATTCGGCACTGTGCAATTAGAGGTGAGAAAAGCTTAAATTCTTAAAACTGCAAATTTAAAAAATCTGGCCCGTTACAGCTGTACTTTTACGGTCACACTTGGCACACTTTTAGACGGAGATTGCATGCGTGATAGCGAGATTAAAAAGGAAATGATGACAATTGAATTTTTGAACTTATAGGCCTTATATAGTTTTGTAAGTTAATTGGATACTTTTAATATGGCAGATTTTACAGTTATTCAGAAGAATTTGGTTAAATTCGTTTTACCCATTGTAGGCAAAGTTATTTCTATTATTATGTAATTACTTTATTGTAATTTGAATCCTAAAAGAAATCACACGTTAAAAAAATCTTATTTTTTTTAAACGAATAACATAAAACGAGGCAAAATAATACAAGAATATTAAAACAAGACTATAAAAAGTAGTTTCACTTTTGAAAGTTATTTTGAATTTTCACTTTAAAACTTGATTTAAATAATTTGATCAATTTTTGAAAATTAAAAAGGTGTGCTTTAAGTAAATAAAACTATGATGAAAATATAAATAACTGTATGCAACAATTATTTTTGAAATACTTCTACTAAATACTATACTACTATTTCTACCCGTGGGAGAGCTTTGTTGAAGCATATGTTGATTCTGATTCTGTGTTTTGCTAAGTGAATGAAGATATCGGAGGCCCTTAAAAATGCCACTTTAATGGCATAAAAACCCTGCAACACAACTAAAACGCGGACTGTAGAGCGGTTGACAATGGGCGATGCTCCGTTCCGCTCCGGACCGGACCTGCTCCGTTGTCCGCTATACAATAAAAATATATCTTTATTATGATATATATATAATCTGTATTAGGAAGAAATATTAGAGATACGCTACGCGGATCGTAAAAGCGGATGCGGTAAAATCTTTTGTCATTATCATGTTAATTCTATTAGATATAATTACGTCATTGCAAATATCCGTAACGGATTAGAACCGAACCGAGGAGAATAAAAGATGCCGCTTCATTGGTTTATAATTTATTGAAGACTTATGTAAGTATTATAATATATAATGGCTTAGTCCTATTTTTTAAATAGTATGTTTACTTTAATAAATGTATCTATTCATGATTTATTTTATATATTTAAAAGTGTGTAAGTTAACTGTTTATTAATTTTTCTTACTTTTTTTTTAGTGAATGACTACTTGCTGTATGACCATACGGTCCTAACAGCTTTATCGCGGGCAGTGTGGCAGAGCGGGCGAGCTCGCCGGGGATTTTACATGATTAGCACAATTACACGACTTACACGATTAGCCTCCTGCGAGACTCGAACCTCGGCTTGGACTATAGTGATCTTTCTTACTTTATATGTTGTTGTATATTATATGTACAGACCAAAGACTTCACTCATTGTTCCACCCTACGAGTACGATGGGAAACTATTAAAATATATAATAATAACATGACGCATTTCAAATATGTTATCGATCAATTTGACTCATCATCATCATCATTTCAACCGTAAGACGTCCACTGCCGGACATAGCTCCCCCTAAAGCAGTGTTTGATTTTAGGTCTTTTAAACAAAAATCTTCACATTTGAAATATAATATCAGTTGTAAAATATTAATTAAGAAAAAGCATACATTAGTTGCTATTACTATCAGACTAATGGTAAAAATAAATGTTTACAAAAGACTTAAACGAGATTGCATGCACCAGATACCTTAATATGCTATTATGTTGTATTCATACATTTATTAAACATCAGAACATTATACATAGCCGTTAAGCAGTAAAATATGGAAACAAAGTGTTGTTTTAATGACACTTAATTTGCTTCATGTGGGAAGAATTGGTTAGGTTGACATTTGCTTAATCCAGCTAACGAAGGGAGGTTATGACCTTCGCATAGTTCTAAACCTGTTATTACGGGATAGCCGATGTAAAAGACATTAATCACATGTGTAAGATCATCTCTAATGTGTTAAACAAACGTCAACATTATTATGCAAAGAATATTTTCATATTTTATCGTCAAATGATAGAAATTGATCGCTCAAATTCATAGTTAAGTCAACTAACTGATTAAGTAAGAAAATCTGATTTTTCATTATATTTTAATGACTTAATTTTCCTTAGTGTATATATTAAAATAAACTCAACGTTAATAATTAATAAAAAATGCAATATTATGTTTAAAACTAAAACTCCAACAATTTCGAGCTTAAATGGAAGGATTGAAATGATAAATTTTGTTTACAACATATATAGTCTCTGTCTATGGACTACAGACTACATTCATCGTTGTTTTGTTGTATCAAGGTAAATCAAAGAGATATCTCTGATTCAGAATCCCTAGTTTTATTCATTACAAAAATCTTTAAATAAAAATTTTTCAACAAAATACCAGAGTTTCCAGATAACAGAGATATAAAAGTAAACTTTTCATCACGTCATAAACTATACTCAAGTCACGTTTGTGAGCGAGGTTGCTTGTGAAACATACTTAGTAATTAAATAGCTTCTAAAAATAAATTTACTTAAATATGGACGAATTTTAATGACCATCATTTGCCGTACATAGTTGTGAATTGCAAATGTGTGACCAAAAAGTTATACTTATCTATTAGGAACTACGAGCAATATAAATACGGAAATATTATCTAACAATTGTATTCGTCTTATTCTATACATTTTTGTATAATGTAATATTCTGAGAGCCTCGTACCTTAGAAACGGAGGTTTGAATCCCACTCCGAACATTTATAATTTTATTTATAATTTCTTCGGTCTTTTAAAGGACTTGACAGTAGCCGAGCGAGTATCTTAACCATAGGAGTATCGTAACCGTGGGAGATCCATGCTGAAGCATATTCTGAGACACAAAATGGACCGGCTCGTCCAAAGTCATACCACGGCTCACAGAATACTCAGAATGAAACGGTACTTGTAATGTAGTGCCGTTGTGTGGCGGGAGGCGGGATTCTCTTTCCATATAGGAGACCCACTCCGTTGTCCGCTATACCATAAAAATTAAGCTTTTCTTTAATTCGTTAAAACAATTATATTTTAAATCTATGAATATTTGCGTACATAATAAATCTATTTCTTTCTCGCTCTAGAAGTGATCGCAACCAATACGCAGCGTGACATACTTTTTATAATTTAAAGAATGAATCAGCAGATTTTTTACAATTCGAAGTTCAGAAATGATGTTCCATTTATTGTGTTCTTTACTTTATAAAAAGATTTCCTATTGATGTAATTATAATAAACGTGAGACTAAAGATGAAAAGATAGCCTTCTCATTGTTAAATATCACAAATAGTAGAGCATTAATGCTTGCAGATTTGTGACTCTGTTTTGCCGGCTAAAATTTCACAGACAATTGGACGTCTTACTTATGTAATATGTATATTTGTCGGTCAAACCACATCGAATATTTGTTTGATTATTAAACACTGTTGAGATATATTTTATCTCTAGATAGAGAGACAATAAAAACGACAGGTCGTTGGTTAGTTGGCATGGTACGTGATAATTATAAGAAGCGGAATGTATTAGAATGGTATCCTAGAGTTCACCTTGAAAGTCTTAGTACTGCGACCTTTTGATGGCCTCATCAAGTTACGAACAGGAAACAGGATGCTTCCGTGCACCTGTGCCAACTAATGACAGACTTTTAAATAAAATACCATCCTTCTTCTAAGCTATTTGAATTAGTGTTCCTTAAGAGGCCTATTTCCAGCAGTGGACTTGATCGGCTGACGATGATGATAATTTATGCGTCAAAGTCCCACCAAAATGTAAATTATTATTTTATATCATTCACAGAACGGCCAGACAGCTCGATAAGTGCTATAAAAATTTCTTAACATCAATTAAACGTCACAATTTCGGACGATAAACAGACGATATTATGGATGAATGACAAGTAAAAGTAAAACTGTCGCAAGCAATGTAAACGATGCACTAAATCATCGTAACAGTTTCATAATAGAGATCTGAGATTTTCACGAATTGTTTAGAAACGATAAAGTAAGCGGAATATTATATGTTGTACTGTGACCTTTTGTGCCGTGGGAGGTAGTTCAATTTGCTTTTAAATATATCTACAGTGTTATTGTAGAATAATGTTTATCGTTATAATTAATGATATACCAAAAATATATAATACAACAACAGAAAACATAAATTGAAACTTTTGTCACGAAATTGTAGACTTTACATAAATTTGATATGTAGACTCTTTGCGTTCAATTTTAAAATTTTATGAACGTAGTCTATAAAAAATTTCCATATAAGAAAAATCTATACATCTATTAATTCTCGTGTCACAATGTTAGTTACTGTATTCCTCCGAAACGGTTCGACTTCGGTTTAAATAGCGATAGTAGTATTATATTAGTCTATATGGCAAAAAAACTTTTACCGGATTCACCTATGGTTGTATAAAATTAATTCTAACCGATAAATTAGAACAAATACATTTTTATTCTACGCTACGGAAGTCTGAGAAAATTATAAATAAACAATACAGCACTTATCAGATTATCACGTTGTGTATAATCTTATATGGCATCTTATAAATTTTCATATTGTAAAATGACAAATCAATGAAAGATTAGACACGCAACTACTTCGTTGCGTAAGTGAGTTTCTCCCACGCGACGCTGAGTTTTTCAACGACGTAACAGTCACAAAAATGTTGCTCAGCAAAATTGATGAGCAAATGACGTGTAGTTGGCATTCACGTATGGAAATTAAAAAAGCCACCCGGAGGTAACGCTGCGGGCACTATCTTACAAAATATATTGTTAGACAGCACAATGGTACTACCTAATATGCAAACTGAAAACATTTTTATAAAAGCTATTTGTATTATTCGGTTTTTTTATGCTATAGCGGACAACGGAGCCGGCCCAATTACTGCGTTAGCATATGCTTCAGCATGGCTCTCCCACGGGTGTAAAGGCGATTTGTAAAGCCATTAGTTTAGTGGTACGTAATGCTGGCGATTTTGGATTCAAAGATACAAATGTTTCTTTACCAGGCACAGATGCAAATTTGCCCTAAAAGATAATCATTTAGGAAAAGCTATTCAAGGATCGTTATTGGGTCACTGGTTTTTATGGTCCGCATGTCGTTTCGATACACCTCAGGTTACTTAGAGAGGCAGTACGTGGCTCAAAAGACAACTAACTACGTTTAATACATTTTCAAACAAAATAATATCGTCGTGGAACTTATGAATTTTTTGAAAAAAATTTAGATTTTTGCAAAAATAACTGAAGGTTAGTAAAGTGGGTGGACTTTGTTTCTATTTATTTACATTTTTTACTAAGCTCTCCATACTTTTGTAGTTTCAGCCATTATTTATAAATGTAGTATTTGTCTAATGGATTGTGTAAAAAATATTTTCATTGTATAGATCATTTATATCTTATTAAAGCGTATGTGTGTCAATAACTTTGTCAGCCTTCATTGCATGACTGGGAATTACAACCGGATGTAAAGTAAGGGTGTATCGGCCAAAACAAGTAATATGACTTTGAAAGAAATAATTGTCAATGATATCTTTAATACATAATCATTTATTCTTTAAATATGGATCAAATGAAGTGTAGGAAAACCTAATAAATCAACGTTAATGTTTTTTACCAAAACGCTGCCAAACGAGTTGGAGGCTCATCTAGGATAAGCAGTCTATAAGCCATGGACACCTCAGCCCTCGTCTGGTCACGGGTGCGTTGCCGGCCTTTACGGGATACGTTACGTTTAATGCTTCCGTATTTTGCCTTTAACTGTATCTTTGCTTCTATAAATATACAAAGTGTGACACACATTCGATAATTCAAATATATAATAAGTATAGCATCAGCTGGTAAGGTGGTTTCGTAAAGCATTTTGAAATTCGATGTGACATTCTGTTTGACTACAATAAATAAATAATTTACAATGGTCATATGTATGTATACATAACGATTGTCAAGCCGCTTTCTTTGCCAAATTTCCATATTGCATAAGTGTCATATATATTGTACAATCGTTTGTAAAGATTCTTCTACATATTATAAACATGCCCTTTATGGATTTTTAATAGATGAAAATATATTAACAGACAGTAAAAAAATTTACTGTAAAATATTTTTTGTTATATATTGTTGAAACCACAAAATTGTAAAAGTAACATTAATAGTTGGAGAAATCAATTCTATAACTACAATTTAATATCTTTCTGTAGCGTATAATATTAACAAAATTTCTTAAATCGTTACCTTAATTTTTATTTTTCTATTACAAAGAATAATATTTTCTGTTTAACAGTATTATTGTCAACAGTGGCATATCAATTCACTAGAAAATAGACATATTGCCAAAGAACGGTGATAAATGTTTTATCGCAACAATTTACGACAGATTCACTTGAAAGTAATCGATTAGCCAATCAATAGAGTTAATTTTTAACTCAGCTGTAAGTTAGAGCGGTTAGAACAAAATTCGCTTTTGCAACGAAACTTAAATTTAGTATTTCAACTATTGTTTACTATTTTAGAATATTTTAAAAATAATTCCTTTTTTTAAAGTAGTTCTCTGCCATGGATCCATGTAAGCCTGTAAGGGATAGTTACGCTCTTTTTTTGAATGTCTCCAAGTGGTATTGGTTTGGAAATAATTCTGCAGGCAGGTGATTTCACAAAATGGCAGTACGAGGCACAAAATGTTTAAAAAAAATTATAATTATAATGTTTAAGCTGTGTAAAAAATCTTACTAAACTAACGAAAAATCATTAAAAAGAAAAGCATTTGATGTTTTCATTAATATTACGTCAAAGAAATATCTGTCGACCTTAGACATGCAATTTGAGTATCGTGATCAAATCGTAGGTAACGATCTTGCAGCAGGAAGTAATTTCTCACAGCACGACGTTTCCTGAGTGCATCTCAACGATGGTTAGGCATCGGGGTTAACATTTCAAGGTAATGCGAGGTCGGCACTGCTATTAATGGTTATTACTACTAATTTAACACGTAGGGTTTTTAAATAAAATTTATGACTTAATTCTACCTACAACTTTATTAAATGATTATCAAAATATAAAAAGTACACTTTGAATTTTTAGTATATTATACACAGTAAAAGTCTAAACTATGATACAAATGTTTTCCAAAAAAACTTATGTCGTGGTAAGAAATAGTACAAGGGCATGATTATAATATTTGTTGCTGAGTGACTCAAACGGGCATCCATGTAGAGGATTATATATGACGAAAGGTTATTATCGAAAAACTGAAAACTTAACGATTATTGAAAACATAAAAACGGTATTAAAATTGAAGCTCAGGCTTTTTAAATATGAATAAAAATCGAGAAAATTCTAACTAGCCTTGATTTCGATGTAAAATCAGCATAAACTTACGGTCACGACCATTTTCGGTGGCTACGCAAAAATAAAATAAAGGTGCGTCAAAAATGATGGCCTTGTCAGACATTGGGCAATTGTATTAGCGTGGTAGAAAGCTAACTTTCTGCAATTATTGTATTTTTTATAGTTATTGAGCGTTATGGCAGTATTTTATAATATGTGTTTTTGAACTTGAATTTACTCGTGGGAGAGCCATGCTGACGCTGTAGTTGGGCCGGCTCCGAAGTGATACAACGGGCTTACAGAATACTCAGCGTGAAACGGTACTCGCACCTTTTGTATTGGATTCGCTGAGTGAGTTAGGACATCGGAGGCCCTTTAAGTGGCGTAAAAAAACCCGGCAACACAATCAATGCGTGGATTATGGCGCGGTTATGGGCGCCGGTGTCCTCTTACCATATAGAAGACCCACCTGCTTCGTTGTCTACTATACCATAAAAAACATCTTGTTTAGTATAAAATTGTAGCCTACAGCTGTCTTTCAATACAAATTTTCACTTATTCGTAAAAGTGTTGGTAAAAATATCTAAACAAATGAACTTGAATACTGGAAAACACAATTGATACAAATCTAGCTAGCTTTATATCGCCAAAATAATAAAATATAATTATGTTAGTAATTGAAGCACGATTTCACTCGTTACATTTATACATCTCTCGTTTGTGAGTCAGAGGTTATAAACAGTTAACACATTAAAAATCGCAACAGAAAACTGTAATACGTTACATAATATACAATATTTAATTGTATAATGATAAAAAATTTTAATATCATAAAATTGATTGAATTTATTAATAATGAATGTAGCTTACGATTGCATAAGATGAAGTTTTGGACAGAATATAATAATTAAGCGGACAAACCTCTGTATTTCTTTCCCATTTTGTTTTACAGGCATCGGAATAAGTAATATGTGTTACATTTCTAAATCTTGCTAATTATAACAAGTGTATTATTATATCACTGTATTAATCATACACGAAATATTAAAATGGAATAAACATGAAAACACTTTCACTACACTTGGGTTTTACTGAATTTACATCACCACTATAACAGCAATTATATCATGAACAAACTGGAATGCCATGTCAGTTATACCACAGCTTATAGAATGGGTTACTTAAATGGCATAATTGACACTACACGTCCTGTCATTAAAACTACAGATAATTAAAAGATTTAAATCTTTTATGGATTTTTCTAGCTCTATTGAGTAAAAATTTTATTCGAACTTTAATTGATAATTTTAAAAACATCAAAATTGATATTTCAATGAATTATGTATAAAACGTCACAATTTTTATAAATGCCTCGAAAATACACAATTTTTAGAAAATAATATAAGACAAGTCGCGTTTTTTGTTGCGATGCAGCCAAAACGGTGGGGTTTGTTTAATATTATATAATTTTGTTTTTTAATAGAATTTAATTATAATTTTCATGTAATTTTAATTATATTTATAAAATTCTTTTAGTAACCTGAAGAATATAAAAATACTTGCCAATTGTCAGAAAGAATATTCTTATATTTTTCTCTTTTCATTTCAATGGCGTGAAATCACGAGGTTTCGGAGAGCATTTCACAATTTTGACGTAGCCGTAGACAAATCTTTAAATACACAATCACCATATTATCACTTGGTTAACACTGAAAGTTGGTTATATCATCCTCACGTAACTGAACGACCTGAAACAAGAAATTTTAAAAAATTATTATTTTTCACATTTATTATCCAATTCTTATATTCACCGACTGTTTTAATATTATATACCATATATAAAAATATATAAAACTTATATATAAATATAAAAAATATAT
>DWCF01003463.1:0-19560 GCA_018230265.1 Delias oraia
GGAAGACAAGCTAAACCAACTAAAGCCAATTGATTTCGACGCTTTAGGGAGTTTGTCGTTAAATCGAGGGACGTTACGTGGACTTTACACTGTATATTTTTTTAAAGGTAGGAATAGGAAACCTCATAAAAAGGCCAAAAGTGTAAAAAAGTACTTTAAAAATCGTTACACCAAGGGCGCTGCGAATATTATTGATTATATAGCACATAATAAAGCACTATAACTTTTCAGAACATAATCTAAAAAAAAATATAAAAGCATATATTATCTCCACCTATAACATTACTAATTCAATTACGTCACAGAAAGTGTACCATCGGCCTCATCTCAAAGCTCAGGGTCGCTCAGCGAGCTATAGAGAGGGCTATGCTCGGAGTTACTCTACGTGATCGAATCAGAAATGAGGAGATCCGTAGATGAACAAAAGACACCGACATAGCCCGCCGAATTAGTAAGCTTAAGTGGCAATGGGCATATTGCACACAGAGTAGAGGGCCGGTGCGCCGAAAAGTGCTAAAGAGGAGACCACGGGCTAGGTCAGCGTAGGACGTCCACCCACAAAGTGAACAAACGACTTTATAAAGGTCACCTGAAGCAGCTGGATGCAGATCGCCTCCGACAAGTATGCATGTAGGTCCGAAGGGGGGGCCTATGTCCAGCAATGGACTTCCTACAGCTGAAATGATGTTGATGATTTAATGGCAGGGCTATTGGTGTAAGTTTCTTTTTGTATTGCAGTCGGATTGTTTCGCAAACCCAGTTCTTGTCTATTCAGTTATTGTTACGTCAATGCTTTCATGAATGATTCATTTACTATCTTAAATGTTTTATTCAACAGCAGTGGCATAACTATAATTCAAGGTTTAAAAGGTCCGATCTAACTTTCTGACACATTATTTATTTCTATAATATATTAGACAACGGAGCAGGTGGGTTTCCTATACAGTAAGAGAAAACCGCCGCCCATGGACAACCGCGCCACAGTCCGCCTATTGGCTCGTTGCTGACCTTTTATGTAACTTGATATCGGAGGTCCTTAAAAAATCCCTTATAATGTCCTTAAAGGTGGAGTAAAAAGTCGGCAACATAACCAATGTGCGGAGTATGGCGTGGTTGTCTATGGGTGGCAGTGTGCTCTTGCCAAATAGGAGCCCACCTGCTCCGTTGTCCGCTAAACCATAAAAAAGTTAGATATAATTAGTACCCTATTCTCTTATCAGGCAAATTTTTTTGCAAGTACAATTTCTTTTCTTTCATCCGCGTCGTTATGATACTGCCTAATAGTTTCGTTGCAGTATTTCGTTATCGGCGGCCTCCATCGGGTCAACGTGGTCATAAGATTTATACTTTCAAATCTATCTATATTATTCATTACTTGTTCTACGGTTGTATGTGAATTTATTAAAGATTCAACGTTTTGTATGATAATCCTCATTTCTACTGATCTTATAAACGCGAATGTTTAGTAAATTTGTTTGTTACTCTTTCATGGAATCACTACTGAATGGATTTCATCAATAATATAAGTTTAACAGCAGAAAAACATAGGCTATGTATTCGAAATGTGATTTTAAATGGTATTGTGTGATTTCGCTATATTATAATAAAAAATGTCAAATAAGTCGGTCGCGGTAGGTGGCGTACAGGTCAGCGCGACGTCTGCCGAGTCCACTAGTCTGTTATAAGTACTCCACCGCTCATGGGCATCCTTAGCTGCGTCAGGGACGCGGGTTCGTGCCGACCTTTAATATTTTTTAAACATTAAATTTATAATTGTTGTTTATAAATTATTGTAATTTATAATTTATATTGTTATTTATTATTAGTCATTTAACTAAGTCGTGATTCAATGAACGCGTTAGTCATTCTATCAAATAGCGGATTGCACCAGATGATTGCGACATATATATGTTAAAAGTTTTAAATTTTGATACTGCCTAGAAACATAAAGGTTTGCCGGCTCAGCTAGTATTTTTTATATACAATCTGTAGCAAACGAGCAGGAGGATCAACTAGGGGAAGCGGTCCTCCGCCCATGGAAGCCCCAGCCCTCACAGAACCGCGGGTGCGTTGCCTGCCATTTAGGAATGTGTACGCACTTTTCTAAGTATAAGTTTCAGTGTATTATTCAGCTCGTTTCTCCTTTCAGATAGGTGTACACAACCGGAGTACCGCCAGGGTGTGGTGATGGAGGTGGTAATACTGAAAGGGAGAGCCCAACTTAATCGTCTGGTGTCAGTGCGGCGTGGGAGGCTGCGCGAGGCGCGCGCGGACGGCGAAGCGTCGTCGCGCGCGCCGACCCGCGCCCGCGCTATGGCCACCGCCGAACCGAAGCCCGCATGGCTCAACGCCACGCTCGCGTACAACCTCTCGCGGATCAACACCACCTTCGACACAGACTATGAACTGCTCAACGGTAACGGCACAGATGAGCACGACAACCATTGGTTCTGCGCCAAGTGGACCAGTGCGCAGCAGGATCTCTTTCAGGTGACCGAACATGATACTAATTTTTTTTTTCTCTGTTACGGGTATAGTATCATGATTTTTTTAATATATAGCAGACAACGGAGCAGGTGGGTCTCCTATATGGTAAGAGAATACCGCCGCCCATAGACAACCACGCTGCAGTACGCGCTTTGATGGTGTTGACGGCTTTTATTTACGCTTAAGCAGCCTTTTTAAGAGCTTCTGACATCCTCACTTACTCTGAAAAACACAGTAGAAGTACAGTTTCTGGTATCACTACCATTTCACGCTGAGTATTCTGTGAGCCCGTGGTATCACTCGAATTATACTGCTTGTATGGCTATAAAAAATATAATTTATTTTAAACGTTTTTGTTATTAATGAAATCAAAATAAATTGTATTTAAATTACTTAATGCTATGCATTAATGCATCATTTTGTCGATACTTCTAAGAACCACTGGTTTGAAAGATTTTACTCAAAATAACCAGTAGGAGATTCAATTTTTTTCTTTTACCCTTAAAATTGGTTTTTACACAGGCAGCGAATTTGTGCTTCGCGATCGCGTTCCTGGCGCCGAAGAGTTTCAAACAGAGTATATTGGTGCTACGCGCGCTGGCCGCGACGGGCGCGGTGCTCATGGGCATGTGGGCGGGCGCAGAGGTCTGCGCACCCGATGTCCTAGCGTGGAGTATGGCTCTGGTCGTCGTGAACTCTATACACACTGTTTTCTTAATTATAAGGTTTGTATTTTATTCTAATATAAAAATTTTAATTTTAAAATGCAATATGAAATTTATGATTTCATGTCATGATAAAATTTTCGCCGGAAGTTCCACCAATTTGTCCCACAATTTTCAATTATTGACAGTAATTCGATTGTATCGTATGTAAATTTATTTTAATTTAGTTGGTTAATTTAGTTTGTATATTAATTTAGAAAACTTATAAATTCACCTAAAATATGAAAAAAGAACGTTAACTGTAAGAAGTTATTACATTTTTTTTTATTCTATAGCAGAAAACGAAGAAGGTGGGTGTCCTATATGGTAAGAGAACACCGTTGCCCATGAACAACCGCGCCATAGTCCGCGCATTGGTTGTGTTGCCGGATTTTTACGCCGCTTAAGTGGCACATTTAAGGGCCTCCGATATCCTCAGTCACTCCGCGAAACTTAGTCCAATTGCCGTTTCACACTGGGTGAGTCTGTGAGCCCGTGGTATTACTTCGGACGAGCCGGCCCATTAATGCAGCAGCATATGCTTTAGAACGGCGCCCCACATATTTACTTAAATGTCAGAAAATATAAATTAGCTTATATGAGCTTTAGAACTATAGGATCATTAAATAATCTACCTAATATTAATTAATATAAAGTTCAAGTGTACTTGGTTGACTGCTTTAATCTCAAGCACTGCTGATTCGAATTAAAACCTCTTTGTCTAAGGCTATTCATCAAAAGAGGCTGTAACCTATTTTAAAATATCACACTTCGATAATCAGCGAAGCTTATAAAATGATATAAATTCGAAAAAGAAAATTCTTTATATATGAAAATTCGGAGGTAAAGGAGTAGGAACCTTACCTGGGATAAGCGTTACCTGCGGTTGCGTTGCTGGCATTTTAGGGATGGATACGTTATTCTTTTGAAGGTTCCTAAGTCGTATTGGTTTCGAAATGCCTCTGCAGGCTGCTGATTCAATATGGAGTAGTGATGCGTGGCAAAAAATGCCTTAAATGTTTTTTGTTAACGTACAGTTAGAAATCTTTATTAAATATTTTTTTTTAAATACTAACTTATTGATGTAATTATTATTCTCGTAACTGAATGAATTCAATTAGGTAAATAAATATTATATGCGGTTCGGGATGTTATAACTCTGGTATACGGCAGCCCAAATAACTTGCAGAAACATCGAATATTTCTAGACTAACTAAGTATAATCCACTCAAAAAAAGGACACACCTATTCCTAAAAGGCCGGTAACACATTGCATTGCAAGAGCAGAGGGTGTTCTTGGGTGGAGAACTCTTATCCTAGATGAGCCTTTGATTCATTTGCCATCGGTTTTATATAAAAAAAACTTTACATGTATAAAGTCAGACTCAGACAGAAAGTCAATTATACAAAATTATTACAGTCACTTCTATGGTGTTTTGCTTATAGAGAAGTGATAAGAATTTCATCGCACATATCTTCTACATTTAGTTTTTACAGTATATTTCTGTACGCAAAGCTGGAAAAATATATTATTATATTAAATATATTATTAATTAAAATTATTATTACGCATCCGTCATTTATATAATCTTCGATCGTATATGCTTTCTTTATTCGCGATAATTTATTGATAATTCAATGATATTTAATAAATAAAATGATATTTTATGTTCAACGTGAAACGGTACTTGTACTGTGTTTCGCTGATCGAGTGATCATATCGAAGGCCCTTAAAAATGCCTCTTAAGTGGCGTAAAAAACCGTCAACACAACCAATACTCGGACTGTGACGCGGTTTTCTATAGGTGGCAGTATTTTCTTACCATATAGGAGATCCACCTGCTTCGTTGTCCGCAATACTATAAAAAAATTCTATTGCAGGTATACTAATACTGTCTGTTATTTTAATGTAAACTGTTTGCTTGCAGGTTTTTACCACCGGCCCTTTCTCTAGAACTGACCGATTTGTACCTGAAACTTTTTAAACCGTTAAGAGTCAACAAGAAGCACTTCCAAGAGTTAACCAAAGAGGCAAGAATTGTGAAGTTGGAGCCAGGCGAGGCGTACGCAGTTGAAGAGGTCACGCCAGCTGATGAACGACTGTCCATATTGCTAAAGGGAAAGTACGTAAACGTACATTTATGTTGATTTCGTTCGTGATGGGAATCATGTCCCTACGCCGGATTCGAAACACGTGCGAACGATACATACGTACATCCTCTATTTATGGGACGAGTCACGTTCATCTTGTAATCGATGACATTACCAATGATTTGAATTCATTGATGCATTTTCATAAGTGATTAACGTTGTATTAGGTATTTACGTATGAAATTACACCACAAGGTGGACAGACGACCTTCTAAAGGTCGCCGGAAAACGCTGGATGCAGGTCACCTCCGATAGGTATTCATGGAGGTCCAAGGGGAAGGCTTATGTCCAACATTGGACGTCTTACAGCTGAAATGATGATTATGATGATGATATGAAATTGGTATTTAACGCCAATTTTTCACCCATGGTAGAGCCATGTATATGCTAACACACAAATTTGGCGGGCTCGTATGAGTAATACCACGGGCTCACAGAATACTTAGCGTGAAATGGTGGTTATACTTGAAACGGTACTTCTACCGTGTTTCGCTAAGTGAGGCCTCTCAGAAAATACCGCTTAAGCGGCGTAAAACGCCTCCAATACCACTAATGCGCGGACTGTGGTGCGTTTCTCCATGGGCGGCGTTGTTCTCTTATCATATAGGAGACCTACCTGCTCCCTTTGAACTGTTTCTGCAGACCTGGTGCCACGGTGGTACTCGTAAATAACGTAATATTTCATAAATCCAATGCGGAAAAACCAAACGAATTACGGTTTTCGAAACACAAATATAAAAGTATATAGATGTATAACTTTTAAATTTGATTCCAAACCAACGAAGAGATATCTGATATCAAAGTAGAGAGTACTAAAATAGGCCATTTTCATATTAAAAAACTTAGTACTTATAACATAAGTAAAAATTTACTCATAGCTTAAAGTGAAATCTTAGAATATTTACGAATTGTAGAGCGTAGCAGTTCTACGAAATACGTATACAATTTTCGGCAATGGAGTCATTTAAGTGTTAAAATTAAACCAATAAAGTATATTTTATAGGGAATTTGCATAATATAACACTTAAAAACTACGTTTCAACTGATGCAGCGCCATTTTTTGAAATTAGCCCAATAAAAATGCAGTTTGTCTTGGCATTCATTTAATAGTAAAAATTTATAGATCAATCGATCCACATTAGCAGTGTGGTGAAGGAAGTTTAAATAAGGTCTATGAAACGTTGAGATATAATTAATTATATTTAGATGTGAAATTGATTTGAAAGTTATATAAAAATGGCATTAAATACATAGTGATCAATGTTCAATCACATAATACTAACTTCTTAAAGAATACCGTTCAAATAGCGTAAAAAGCCGGCAACATAACTAAACTATGAATTGTGGAGTGGTAAAACATGGGCGGCGGCGATTTAACTATCACGAAGTCACCGTCTGTCCCGTTGTTTATTAAATAATAAAAAAAACGTGTTTTGTTGGTATGAATAGACAACATTTTCTATCGCATTTATCACGAGGAATATTCGGAGGAGCTGTTTGGATTAATACTTTTAGCTGAATTTCATCATTGAACAGCGCGATACAATGCAAAGTTTCATCACCTCGATGTTTTTCGTTCCACAACTGAGCGTTTTAAGGCATTTTGTGTTGAACACCACCATTCTGTGGAATCAGCAGCCAGCAGAGGTATTTCCAAACCAATACAACTTTGCGTCCTTCAAAAAAAGAGCGTTCCTATTCCTTATAGGCCGGCAACGCACCTATGGCTCTGCAAGGGCTGGAAGTGTCCATTGGTGCAGCCCCGCTTATCCTACGTGAGCCTACTCATTTGCCACCATTTTCATAATAAAAACATACCTCAACATTGTCTCGCAAAAAGAATTCTTACAATCACAATAGCTTCTAAAGTTTTACAATAAAACTTAGCGTTATTAAATTAAATTGCAGTATTTTATAAACTATTATTTTCGAGCGTGGCCTTCTCAAATCTCTATCAAAGTTTTTCTGCACGTTAGCTTCTGATAGGCGCTGCGAGCTATTTCCATCCACGCGAATGGCGGCGGTCAAAATCCATTTTACTTCTAGTTTCCGCGGTGACTCGAGTCTAGATTCTAGATGTTTAACTTTGCAGCGAAGGTATCTTTTTTGCTAAATTTTCCCAGTAATTAATTTAAAAATTACTAATCTGTTATTATTAATGCCTAATTTTAGCATACTCGTTAATATTTAGTACAAACATGAGTCGTAATAAAATACGATATAAAAGAGTAGCAAGAGAGAAAACGGGTCTGATAGTGATGTCATTGCCGCCCATAGCCAATCGTGTCTCAATCGTTGGTTTGCGTGTTTTTGTTATAGAATCGCAGATGAGCAGGAGGCTCATAAAGGATAAGCATTCCTCCACCCATGGACATCCCTAGCCTTTGCAGGGCCGCAGGTGCGTTACCGGCTTGTATTGCTTTTTACACCACTTAAGCGGTGTAAAAATAAGATATAATAATAAAATTATAATATACTAAATATTATAATATATATATTATAATTTTAGGCCTATGTTCTGCAGTGGCCTTCATAGGCTGATGTTGATGATGATGAAGCGGTGTAACTTAGTAGTAGCCTCTGGTATCTACACTCAATAAACAAAAAAGTATTTATATTATTCGAATTCATTGACATATAACAATGCAAAGCTGTGATGATAAATAAATTATTCACCTAATTGTGTTTAATATAATTTAAATTATCATAATTGATATAATATGGTAATAACGTTTATTAAAAATTACTTTTAATATATAATAGTATATATTTAGTAAAAATATTGGTACTCTGGCGAGTATTTATTGGAATTATTATAGCGTAATTAAATAAATGTTATCAGGTACAATAAAGGTTGTATCGGAATTGCGTTTAAGCTATAATGGTATTATTGAACGTATAAAAGTGCCGCTTAAGCGGATGTAACAGCCGCCAACACAACTATTGCGCGGACGGCAGCGATGTTCTTTTACTATAGTGGAGACTTACCTGCTCCGTTGTCCGCTATAGCTTAAAAAAGTATCACTTTATTACAATTAATATTTTTAAATATGTGTATATATAATTATTACACAATAAAAATGCAGGATATGAGCAGGATTTAGCATGGTAAAACCATGCTGTAGTATAAGCTGAGTTATTGTACTGGCTTGTCTAAAGTTATTACTTTAGACAAGCCGTGTAATATTTTGTGTGGCCGTGCAATAGCACGGCCACACAAAATACCCGCTTCAATAGTACATTTAGTGTGTTTCACTGATTTATTGAGGATATCGGAGACCTTTGAAATTACACGGCTTAGCGGCCTAAAAAGCTGGCGACACAAACTAAGCGCGAATTGTGGTGCGGTTGTCCGTGAGCGGCGGTGATCTATTACTATTTAGTAGACTCGCCTGTTTTACTGCCATGTTTATATCACAAAAAAATGTTTAAAATAACTTCTAATAAATTATTTTTTCCGGAAGTCTAAATTTTCCGGAATTCATAAAAAGTTTCATCATATAAAAATTTCATGGTAATAAATATGTAGTGTGACGTATAATTCCCATTGCGTGTTTCTACATAATAGCTTGATTTTTTTTCAAAATGGCGTGTTTCAATGCTTATTTATCAAATCAATTACGGGCTAGCTACGAATCGCAGCTATCAAAGAAACTAGTATTTAAAGACGATTTTTCACTGACTTATATGACGTTCTACTTAGCCAAAGCTTAATTTAGTTCATTGTAGAACTCGTCCACTGCTGGATATAAGCCTCCCCATCGGACTTCCATAGGGGACTGGATCCAGCGGTTGCCCGCGACCTTCATGAGATCGTCTTTCCATCGCGTGACGAGACGTACCACTCTGCGTTTTCCGGTACGCGGTCGCCACTCGAGAACTTTTCTTCCCCATCGGTTGTCGGTTCGTCAAGCGATGTGGCCAGCCCATTTCCAGTTCAACTTACTAATACGGCGAGCAATGTCAGTTTATATTTATTATATAACTTAATACATTACGTAATATTTACTACATATTTTTATGAAATAATTTAACAATTCTATAAAGAAATTTCTAACCTATATTACATTAAAGATACATTTAATTAACATTACACGCGTTGTAGCTTTATTTACATATTTTTAACTTAATTAAAATGAGCATAACACGTTGTACCTTGAAGTATGTACGACACACATACACCATTAAATTAATCATAGTCATATGGGCAACCATTGTAAATAATGACCCCATTTATACTCGTCTAACAGTCTACAAGCATGAACTATTTAAAATATACATTTTATTATAAAAAAGATATTAATGTTATTTAGTTGATATAAAACTCAAAGTGATTAAAAAAGAATTTGAAAAAGTACCAGATCGTATTTTAAAGAAGATTGTCGTTTTAACTCGATACGGCAAACTTAATTTAACGCTGTACGTAACAAATGTTAAGGTACCCTCAATCGAAACTATTCAGTGGAATTGACTTATCGCTCCTAGTTTTTCCGAGGGATTTTCAACTTTCTACCGATTGATCATTGAATACAAGACAGCTTTGACCGATAAGAAAGAAGACAAATGTTTGTACAGTTGCGTCATATGGAGCCACGTAAAGCCTTTACATTTTTATTCCGTCAATTTTGAAGCTTTAGATAGCGAACGGAAAGCTTTTGATAACGAAAGTTGTGTATCAAATATTTTTTATGATATCGCGTACAACGGAACAGACGGTTATCATATATGGCAAGCGAACACCGCCGCCCATGGACAACCGCGCCATTGTCCGCGCATTGCTTGACGGCTTTTTACTCCACTTAAAGGACAATTTTGAGGGCCTCCGATATCCTCAATCACTCTGCGAAACACAGTAGAAGCACTGTTTCACGCTAAGTTTTCTGTGTAAAAAATATCTGTATAGTATTCAAATATTACATACAAATAACTACATTTTTAATTCTTTACGAATTTTTCTGTTGAACATTTTATTACTAAGAGATAAATTTATAATATCTTATATACCTTCTATTAATTATTAATTAATAAAGTTTTATTTTTTAAAGAATATATTTATTTCAATAATTTTAATATAGTTTCCTATTTTACCACCATTGTGACAGTGACAACGCCAAGAACGGCGAAATTCAAATTATGAAATACTATATTTTAAATGTATATTATAAATATGAATAATGCATATAAGAGATAATTATTTTATAATAACATTACTTTTAAAATCTTATCAATTTGTACGAATTATTTATACCTGAATATTTATTGTTCAATTATTTTTTAGAATGAAAGTGAGCTGTGATGAGACACACCTTCACTATATACAGCCTTATCAGTTCATCGACTCGCCGGAATGGGAGGCGAATCGTGAACAATCTGATGACGTGTTCCAGGTATCAAATACAATATATGTCTATAAAAATAAATTATATAGCAAACTAGCTAACCGAGGCAGACACATTTTTCAAAGAAATGTATGTCTTGTGGGTTGGACTATCGTTATAATAGTATTAGGAATATTAAAAAATTTGACTGATACTCAGATCTACCTGATGTGGACAGAGAATTTCATAAAAATCGATTGAGCAGTTTTGGAGAAGTTAGGCAACAACCACTGCACTGTGAGAATTTTATATATATGATAAAATATATTTATGGAATAAATTTATGTAGTTTCTGTTCTGTTTAATCTTGGCTATGCCTAATTCAAAAAACACATATCTGTTTTTGACTTGATTTTGTGTTTTAAAATTTCATGTTTTTTTTACACCACTGGTGGCAAATGACACCCCCAGCCCCTGCGGAACCGCAGATGCGTTGCCGGCCTTTAACGAAGGTGTACGCTCATTTCTTGAAGGTTCCCAAGTCGTATTGGTTTGGATCTATTGCAAAATATGAACTTAAATTCAAACATTGTAAATATAGGGTAGCTACTTAATCTCGTTTCTCCTTATAATTAATAATTTGAAGGTGACTGTGATAGCCGAAGAAGTGTGCACATGTCTTTGTTGGCCTCGCATGCGGCTGGAACGAGTGCTACGTATCAGACCCTTTCTTAAAGTTGTGCTGGATTGCCTTATTGGTAAGTTATACCTTATTAAACTCTTATTATATATAAGACGGATCTTTTGATGGTAAGAAAACAACGGTTTCCAAAGACAGTCGCTGTTTGGCATACCTAAGATAAGTGGCTCGGCGCCCATGAAAACACCCAGGTCCTGCGGAGTCGCAGTTGCGTGGCCGCCTTTTTAGTGATAGATACGCGCTTTTTAAGGTTTCCAAGTCGTGTTGTTTTGGAAATATCTCTCCAGGAAGGTGATACTGCAGAGTAGCGATTTGCGGCACAAAATGCTTTAAAAATGCTTAGTTATGGAACGCTTCATAATATATAAATAATATATCTATTAAAAATTACCAAACTTATAACGATATTGGAGGCTGTTGAAAAGTGTAACTTATGCGCAGTATAAAGCCGGCAACACAACCAATGTGCGGACGGTGTCGCGATTGTTTATGGGCGGCGGTGTTCTTTTACCATATAGGAGATACACCTGCTCCGTTGGCCTCTATAGAATGAAAAAAAACAAAAAAAGCTTCGAACGGTATTTTTCTGAATATGTTTTTACTTTTAAATAAAATTATTTTCAGGTAAAGATATAACACACAAGCTGTACTCAGTGAGTGAAGGGCTGGGATTAGGCTCTTCGGGTGAGAACGATGGGCCGCCAGCGCATCTGACCAGGTCGGCCAGTGTCGATGCTGTACACGAAGGCGCTAGAGGGCGTCTCAGGAGCTTAGCTTGGAGGTCGCATACATCAACCGTAAAAGGTATAACGGACCAGCTATTATATAGACATATAAAATATCTCATATGTTTAAAGAAAGTAACTTAGAAAGATATGTACTGAAAAGCGTCTAATGAGGGTAAACAGTGGTTGTGTTTTTAACTGTGAAAAAGCTATGCTGAAGCATATGCAGAAGCATTGATTGGGCCGGCTCGTCCAAAACGATACCACCGGCTCACACAATACTCAGCGTGAAACATAACTTATAACATGTTTCGCGTAGTGAGTGAGTGGAAAATTAGTGCATTATGTAGTTCTCTAAGAAGCAGGCCCTACAGCATACCAGGCCTCCCCTTAAGATAAATACTAAAACGGGTAGAAAAACATATTGGAACATGTAGGATTACTTATTCTATTAAAATATTATCAAACTTAAAGACTTCAGGAATCAGACTTTTAGTGAGTGACAAAGGTCAGTTTCTAAGTAGATTTTAGGCTATTGTTTTGTGTGAGATTTTATTGTGTAATTATTCATGAAAGTATATAAAATATATTTCAATAATGATTATATAATTTGTAAATTATTAATTAAATTGATTAATTTGTCACAAACGATTAATGGTCATATAAGCCTATCGCAAAAGGAGAGGTATTGGATCGGATCCCCTGTCCGAATAAAGTATTTATAATTTATTCGGTCTTCGCAAGAGATTGTCGCACGTGTGGGAGCCATGCTGAAGTATTTTCTGACGCACTTATTGGGTCAGTTCGTCCGACGTAGTACAAGGCTCACAGAGTACCAGCGTGAAACAGTACTTCTAGTGTTTCGCTGTTTTTAGTGTTTCCCACGATATCGGAGATATTTGAAATTATATCTTAAATGGCGTAGAAAGTCATCAATACAGCAAGCGCTGATAGTGCCGCGGTTGTCCATGGGCGGTAATCTCTTATCACAGAGGAGACCCATCCTTTTCCCGCTATACCACAAAAAATCTATGCAATGATTTCTTTACCTTTACGAATTTCAAAGTTCCAGGTAACTCATATTGGCAGCCGGTGGTCGCCCGCCAATTCCTACGGCAATCGCCGTTCAGTAGGAGCGTGGTACCACCACCGCGGCTGTTAACACAGGCCTCATCCGCCAGCCTGCAGCCCGCGCCGCGCCGCCGCAGCCCACCGCGCCGCACAGCTTCCTTCCGGCGGAGTCGCGAGGTAAAATTCGCCGAGGTACCAGCGGCGGAACCACTCGTGTGACGCGGGCCGCGGCCCCAGCACGAGCTGGTGCCGCTTGTCGCACCGACCCCCTGATGCCATCGGCTCCACCTGCGATTTCAGAGCTTCCTATTAATGACGATTGCGTGAAGATACATTAGTGATGTGTTAACAGTGTCGTGTTAGGTTTAGTCGTTTTTATTGCTGTTTTGTTTACGAAATCACATGGCTTTGAAATAGACGTTTGACGTTGCCAACTGTCATCATGCCGCTTTTGTGAACCCCGTGAGAAACCCGCTTTGGGCCTACGTACGGTTTATTAAGTTCTATTGAAATTTTCATCGAATTAATTGAAATTTAAAATGATCAAACATAGTGACTAGTTATCGACACAATTAGAATTAAAATGATTTTTTCATACTTGAACAGAACACTAAATACACTTTTTAATTAAACTACAGATGTGTTGGGCAATTCAATACCAATACCACACTGCACTATTATATGAAGACTGTTGGTAAAATTACAATGTTTATTTCGCTTTTAACATAATTAGTATGTATAGTTTTATAAAGGCATAATGTTTATGATAATAAGCGCTTTATGGTGTAATATTAGGCTATAATGTCAGACTGAAAGGTTTTGTAAGTATCACGTTCACGATGACGTCACAACATGTCTATGCTAATTCGATTTCATATAATCGTCTCCTTCATTTTCTTTAATCATATTGTATTATAGAAATTAATTTCTCACTACTTGTATCGCAGTGTTGTCATACGGTCTACGTGTTTTCATCAATTCTAGTATAAGATTCCAGTCCCGTTACAATTGTAAAGGGTATAAAACATTGTAATATAATACTACGCACATTTCACAGACATTTTATGACAAGTTACTGTTTACGGCAAATTAGTGACACCTATGAAACTTTGATATTTAGTTGATGTTGTCGCTTTCTAAGACTAGTTCAAGTAGGCGTGGTTTGGATGTATCGTGAGATGAATATTCAACGTTTTCAACATATAAATCTGTCTAATTACCATATATATACTTCGCGACGCATATTGGCCCAACTTGCGTGTGCAGTTTCGTTTGGTCTTAGCAAAAATTTTAATGCAATTTTGAACCGGAAACATTCATAATTTAATAGTGTTTTTTGAATTTCGAACACAGGATTTGAAGAAAAAAAACTACAATTTGGAGCCTATTCGTTGATATCAAATAATTCAATAAGAAAATTTGATTTTATTGGTTTTCTTGGATTTAATTCTAGTAAGTGTGATTAAATTAAATCTTTATTTGATTAAACATGTCTCTTATTAAAAATCAACTGCCTTCATCAAGTCGCATAACCGACTTGTCAGGCATTTATGATCGAAACAGATGGTAAACCATATTAAGGTCAAAACTGCATCAATAGTTTTTGTTCAATCTAGCAATCATTTAGGTAGGGGCCGTCGAAACCTAAACTCAAAGTGGGTCAATAGATGTGTCCTGAAGCGTAGGTTTACCGAAAAGCGGTCCTTACTTTTCTTAACCAACAGTCAGTTTCTTGTAGGCTTAATAATTTATTCGGTCTTTGAGGAGACCCACCTGCTCCTTTGTCCGTTATACCAAAAAAATATATAGGCACAACCACCCAGACGTATCGTTTATAACTGTCGGTCCTAACCTGAGGTCCGCGTGTCATCGCTGGGTCATACATATGCTATGTTAGTAGTAATTATTTTAGTTATTATTATGCTAAAAATAACTAAAATAATTACTTATCTGAATTTTTACTGTTTATTAGTAGAAAATAATAATTTAAAGAAACCAATAAATCGTATTATTAAAAAGGTATGCTAAAAATCAGCAAATGCTTTAGCATTTGCTGATATCACTAATTATTATTAATAAATAGTTTTCTCACTTACGCAGGTTTGTCTGTATTGAATTTTCCGACCGTTTTTCACCGCAGTAGAATTGTTCTATATATTGTGAATATACCTTAAAGTTTGCAATTTCAAGAAACTGACTGCTCCTAGTCCTATAATTATATTGTTTTATACGGAGAGCTTTCTAATACATGTGTTTTCTATATACAAACGGATATCCTATACCCAGTTCGATCCTGAAATGGTAACCATAATTAATATTAAGTATTTATTCTGTAATGCGTTGGTATCCGACTTAACTCTTAAAAAATTCTAGATGTTTTCCTAATTGTTAAAATAATAACATCGGAAAGGCTAGTGAAGTTTTGATATCTTAAAACAATTAAATTATATATATGCGGTGTTTTATATAGTTAAAATATAAAATTTATTTTTCAATATATATGCTTAGTTTTTATCTTCTGTTACAGTAAATATTGTCCATATTTCTGAGTATACGTTAAATACAAAAATTATTTAGTCATACCTCAATTAGAAACTGTTGAATCGATTTTAATAATATAAGAAAATTATTATTGTAAACATATAAAAATAATTGGTTTTAGCTAGCTGTAAAGAAATTTGTTAATTTACGTGTTTATTACCGCCTTACTTATAAAATTTGATTAAGTTACTTTAATTAGTGTGTTCTGTATATTTTATATGGTACGGTTTCTGGCTGTTGATCTCACGGGCTGGCCGAGAAACTTCGTACGTGTTTTACATAAAGTAGGTAATAGAATACTTGTTTGTTTTATAAACCGGAAGGAAAACGATTTGATCGAAAAGAGATTGATCTTAAATTAGGTGCCCTCCGCCCATGAACATCTCTAGCCAGTGCAGATCTCGCGGTCTCGCTTTTATAAGTAAGGTTAAATATATTATTCTTTAATGCTTTCGTTAACTTTATATAGACGAAATATGTGTTGGCGTACAAATAAATTATAATACCATACCGCTTCTTGAATTACGTTCTAGTGTTTTAACATAGTCTTCCACAATGTCGATTCATAAATTATCACTATAAATAATATAATAGTTTATTCAAAGTGTTGTGACTCTAACTTCCAGCGATCTTCTCATATTAAACCAAAACTATGTTAATTTAAGATCGAAAAGATACTGTAAATAAAAGTTGTTAATTGTATTATTATTTAGCGTTATCAAAATACATCTCAATCAATCGGCTTTTTGATATTTTTTTTTGTATTAAATTTTAATTTTATTTTTTGTATTTAACATTATTAGCGGTAGAAGAAAAAATATATTTTTACGAAACTTGTGAGTTACAAAATGAATTAGTTATTTGTGAATATTTAATGAAAATAGGCAGTAAAATGAGCAGGAAGTTCACCTTGAATAAGCGGTCCTACGCCCATGGTCACCTACAGCTTCTGCTAGGCCGTGGTTGCGTTGCCGGCCCAGATGAGACGGTAAATATCTGTTATTCCGAGACAACATGATAATTAAGATATATTAATTTAAATTTTTATTTAGAGTACATTCAAATATTCCATGTGTGGCCTATCTTTCTATTCTCAAATGTCAATTTTAAAATAATTTTTCCTCTACACTGTTCGTTTTTCTATTACCTTCAATTATCTTCCATTATTCAGAAAAAAGCCTTTCAATGCAAAACATTTGATCGCAAATATTAAGTTATTGTTAAATAGTTTTAACGAATCACGGAACACTTGATTTATTGATCTCATTTATTCTTGTAAAAAGTTTTATAAATTTGAGTCATCTATTGAAAAGTTTTTACGTAGTCAACTCGGAAATTTCTGTAATTTAATTCTATTTATTTAAACAGATTTTTTATTACTAACGCTATATTATTGAAATTAATTTATAACTATAGAGACATGCCACTATTAGAGGAGAACGCTTCATAAAAAATACAATAATCATAATTTTATATTTACTAAATAATTGCGGCATCTCGCATGCTTTCTAATTTGCGGTGACAATTTGGCAAATGTGGCAAAATCTTTTAGATCTGGAGTTTTTACTAGGCTTGAAACCTACATGAATAATAATCCAGACTCCGCGCTCTTAATTACGGATTTATTCAGTTAAAAAGATTAAATTCACGCTTTAATGTAATTTGTTTTTCAAAAAGCATTAGTAAATAAAAACTCTGTCTAGATTATAGAAATTATTATTGTAAATTTTGTATATTCTCCGATATAGTTAGGTATGTGTTGATAGACAATGTGAAATCTATTACCTATGGTACAATTATAGTTCAAGAAGTGCGTAGTATGTCATTATTCTAGATGCGTTTAGTTATTTATACTGAGTTACGTGTTATGAAATATATCTTAGTAGTTGTTGAATAGAGAGAATATTATAACTTTATTTAAGCAGCTTTAGGCTTAATGTTCTGTGCCTAGCCTTGACGTTCATACTTAAATACGATTAAAATTCAAATCTACTCAGCGTCCGTCTGCACAGCTGTATCTAAACTATCTACATTTAGATAAAATTAACAAAAATACTTTATGTATCAATTAGGATTTGACAATATTTTTGTATGTAATTGAGTCTACTATCGGTTTCAAGCTTACCTAAACCTGAGAAGAAACGGAGAAACAAACTCGAAGTGACTGTTTAGGCTATTTAATTTATTTTAACAGTTTTACTGAAAATTCGTGGATCGATCGCCTTATTCTCAAGGTAATCAATAAAATTACTTATTCTATAATACCCTTTGCAACAAGTGTTCTTTAACAATTTTCTTAAAATTATTTATTGAAACATTTTGTACGCTTTCGGGGATCCAATTGTAGAAGCGTATACATTGGGCCATGAAAGAATTACTAACTTTATAAACCACTGATATGCCTCTAGCTTCTCCAACAGAGTTTTGGAGAAGTAAAATTTGTTAGATTTGAATTTCATTCGTATTGGTACGGACCTCACACTTAACGGATTCATTGACTGAGTTACTGTCGTTCGAATATCATGGTACCTAGCAAATGATTGGCAGAGCGCCTCTGTGATACACCCTAGCGATTTAGAATAGACTAGAACTGGATGGGAAAAGCGTAGGTAACTCTTGTTTTATTTTACAATATTTCTTGATTCCCAAGCTATGTAACACGGGTAAAAATAAACCACATTAGGGATACAACTTTGCTTCCACCGTTTTTAGAATTTCGAGGCTTTATTGTAAAAATCTATTTATACATTTTTGATTGAAAATTTTAGTCCATTGCAGGCCACTACTTTTTCCCATCTTACGGGTACGTTGAAAAACCTGGTCATCCTTTGAAGCAATCCAAATTTTAACTTCATAAGACCCGAAGGGACTAATATTTTGATGGTGTTATGTTTACAAATAAGTACCTAAGATTATTGTATGACATTTACGATCTATTTATTTCGACTACCTTTTACTACTACTACAGCCATCTATCGCAAAATAGCGAAAGCAAAGTTGTACACGTATGTAGTTTATCTCTGCTTTTTTTTTAAATTAACTCATTATTTAATCAATGGAATTACTTTTAAAACAAATCAAGTTATCAGTATAATACTTTTGCTATTCTGAAGAAAAATTTATAACATATATGTTAATGTAAAATGAAACAAAAGTGAAATCGACTTATCAAGTTAGAAATAAATGTTATTGTCATGAATGGGTTGCCCCTGCGTCTTATAATTATATATTATGTATTTATTCCCTTTATCAACATGTTTATTATGTATTTAATAAAATGAATTGCTTATTGAGTATTATTTATTTCATAATGAGATAATTTATTTACACTAATGTTTATTGTATTATGATAATATTTACCATAATGATTGCCATAGAAAAATATTACTGTTGAAAATATAATCACCGCGGAAAATAGATAAATAGATATTCATAAAAATATTGAAATAATATAATTATAAAATTTATTTATACATATAGACTGTTTTGTCCTTCTCGTGTATTCGGAAATTGTGTTTGAAAGAAAGAAATAAAACATTTGTATTTATTACCAAACTTCTAAGTACAAATAAAGCGGTAATACTTTTTGATTTCTGATACATTGTATTTAACAATTTTATCCATATGTAACAAAACAGAAATTAGTGAAATAAAACATCTACAATGATATTTCAATCAAATGCATTTTGTGCCACTCAACTACTCACACACAACTACTCTGTGGAATCAGCTGCCGGCAGAAGTATTTCCAAACTAAACAACTTGGTGATCTTCAAAAATGACTAATCCCTTAAAGACCGGCAACACATCCACAGCCCATCAAAGATATATTCATCGGGTTTTAATACTGTTTTAAAGTGTCA